>JAOSBK010051592.1:0-17518 GCA_027568895.1 Erythroxylum shatona
GAAACATGATAGCATAATGCAGATTCAATTCAGAACAACATACATACCTGTGAAAAGAAACAGAAGAAGCACTTTGGCGATAACTAAAGAGGTTCTCGGATTCAATCAGAAAGCAATGTAACCTATCACTGATCAACAACAATCCAGGATTACTACACAGAAACAAAGAAACAAGTTAAAAGTTTGGAAAGGAAATGAGAGAATGATCCAAAACCCAACAAATTTTACAATAACAAATATGCCCAAAAACCCTTTCAACATTTTGGTATAAGAACAAAAATAACCAAAGACCTAACAAGATGAAGAGCTACAACCGAAAATCCACATGATCCCATTTAAGATCTACAAACCCCACTAATGTCCGAAGGTCTCCACAGATGACAAATCCACATATACAAACACCCAACACTCCGAAGGTCTCCATTTCACAGAAACATCCTCCATTTCCGACTCTAGACTAGAAAAAGAAAAAAACAATACCAGGTGGACCAAATTTGTGCAACCAGAGAAATGAAGACCTTCGGAGGCAACGACATTGTTCCAGCAAATAACAAAAACTTACCAATGGAAGAAGAGTCCCAGAGTGCGAGAGAGGTGCCCAGCGTGCGACAGAGAAGCGTTGAGAAAAGTCAGGTGTACGAGAGAGGAGTGAATCTGGAAGATGCGAAGGAGGGCGTGAGAGAGAGAAACAACGACGAAATATCAGAGGAGAGGGGTAATTTGGGAGGAGCATCTGTCTTTGTTTCGGAGACAGGGTCAAAGAATTTTTGTCCTTCGATTTTCGAAGGAACAAAATTCTTTGTCCCTGTCCTCCGGAGACAGGGGACATAAACGCAGGGACATCAACAAAACAACCAAGGGGGACAGGATTACTTTGTTTTGTCAACTATCCCCACTCACTGGGACAGTAACCATACACAACGATATGGTCCCTTACACAGTTGTGTAAGCTATAACATGGGTGTGCACATTTCTACATGGCTGTGTAAGTCACATACATGGGCATCTACATTTCCACATGGGTATGTAACTTCATGGTGACTCTAGTTCTTCCATTCTTTGTACTATTTTCACCCGAACTTATATCCCTTTACTCTACAAAGGCAAATAAGATCGAACTCATCTTCTTGCTCATTTGGATCAACTTCACTACCACTTATAACCGCAACTTCTTTTATACAACCATTTATATATTCATTTGTAGACTATATGATATTATACGAAGTGACGTCATCTATAATTTTAGTAATACCCTCGCTTTAATAGTGGCTTCAAACCATTTAATACTGATTTTAGTATCAACATTTAGATCTAAATGTTATAAATTAGATCCATTATCAATATAGATCTTTATTACCTTATGTTTTATAATAAGCTTACTCATTTCCATTACACATTCATCACTCTTTGTCACCTCCATCAAACTATTTTTCAAACTACCACCTAGCACTATATATAGTAACCATTTGCTTTGAGTCATTTAGCATCTAAAATAAACATCAAGGTCTTAATAAACAAAAATTATTAGTTTCATTGCCATAATTTTTAATATATCCACCAATAAATTCCACATCTTCCCTACAGAAAAGCTTTTCATTATAAAATATAGTTACTTTTTCATTCCAACTATCCATCTTTGTGTACCAAAAACAAATAAAAAAACCTTATATATAAATGTGAAAGATATTTTAATCATAAAGGTATTAAAAAGAAGATGAATAGAAATACGAATGTTATATTAAGCATAAAAAGTGTTTTGAAAAACAAGGAAAAAATTTAAGCCTTAAACTTGTGAAAAAAATATAACAATCTAAACTTAATTCCAAACACAATGCAAGGAATTTCTTTAAACTTGGTAATCTATAAGAGATAAGGCTAAGAGAGGATTAAATTGCATTCTAATATATGAAATTACAAATTTGGGTCTAGAATATAAACTTAATTCCAAACCTAAAGCATATAAAGCTATAACTTGAAGCTTATGAAAAGTTTATGACACTTATCTAGTGATACTTCAAAGTTACTGATTTTTGGTACTTGTTGATATCAATGATTTCATATGGTATCAATGTTAGAGTAGTGCGCTAAAGGCAATCACCTTTAGCATTTTTGTACAAATTTTATTTTGATTAATAAAGTGAAAGGTAGTTTTTCATTGATTTGATGTTTATTTATATAAGAATTGATGTCAATCTTAAATCGAATTAATGAAGTCCATGATACAAAACATAACATGAAGAAAATTATGATGAGATCATAATAATGAGATTCCTATCATGTGCAATTAAGTTAGTATCTAAATAATCTCTAGTCATATGATTAATAAGATAAGATATTATTAATCCAGATAGACTAGCATATGTTATACTCCTTAACTTGATCAAGCAGTGGATCTCACAAACTGTAAGCATGAGATATTTAAAGTTAACATGTGGATGCTTACTAAGAGTAGTAAGTACATCGAATGACCTGCTATGAGATTATCATATAGATGATCTATCAAATGTTAATGATTAATCTCTAAGGTGGTGATTGGGTACATATGGATGATCTATCAAATGTTAATGATTAATCTCTAGGGTGGTGATTGGGTTCAACTATTAGTATTTGAAGGTAATTTGGTAGCCAATAGAGGATTCATCACTTTGGATAGAAGGAGATGATATCCATGACCTCTTATTAGAGTCATTACTTAGGAGTCTCTGGTTAGAGCAGTTATGTGTCATGAATAGAGTCTTCAATGACACATAAAGTAATGAGATTCCTACAACAAGAATTAACATCACTTGGACTAGATATGACGCAGTCAGTCTAGTAGGAGTTGGCATATAGTCCAAGGTCCGAACCAAGTGGGATATAGTATGGTGAAAGGATGAATTGCACGACAATTGTCTATGGAAAGTTTCATAAGTCAGATAATTAAATATTGAAGAGTTCGTGTGTTAATCCACCTATATTATAGTAAATTGGCATCATGAAACCCTTTATGATTTGCTTTAATTAAGAGCTAATTCAAGTTCCCAAAATAACCGGAAACCTAAGGGTCACACACATAAAAGATCGGATGAAAAACAAAGTGTGTATGGTTGTTTTTAATAGGCCACGATCGTGGCTTAAGGAACGACAGATGATACATAAGTGTGTTCTTCACTCATATATATGAGGTCTTTTAGTCAAAATAAAACACTCAATTGAGAGGATAGAGGGTCCAGAAGAGTTCTGGGGTTAGAGAGAAGTGATCTTAAGGTTTGATAATGAAATTTATGCAATTGTTGTATAAATTTAATTATATGCAACCCATTCTTGATCTAACTCTCCATTAGACCATCTACTTGAACTCATCTAGTTTGGTACTCTAGCCACCCTTACACATTGTTTCTTGTTCATCTTTACATGTTCTTGAGTAATCAAAGAAGGGTTTGGTCTTTGCAACAACCCAAACAAGGAGAAGAATCGAGAAAGGAGGAGAATCAAAAAGGTACATCTACTATTATATCATGATCATATAATATCTTTATACCTGCATTTGAGATTATGGCTTTTTGGGATGTCATAGGGGTTGGAATTCAGATTTTGACACTTTCACTGCTTATTCGTGCATGTGATGCGTGAATCCATGTCTCCCCCAACAGTGGTATCAAAGCAGGGTCATGGATGTATTAGATGATGTATTGAACATGTGCAAAGTATTTGTTAGGATAGGACTGACATGCATGTTGATTTGGAAAATTTCATATAAATTGTAGATTTTTTTTTTCTGATTTTCTCTTATAGAAATGTTTATAAGGTGTTATATCATGTTTTTGTTAAAGGAAATTACAATTGAATGTCATTTGTCATTTTATTTAAATTTAATATCCAATCTATTCATATGTTTGTTTCTGGGAATTCTTGGAAAACTTAATGCATGTGTTGATTTTGAAAATTTTGTAATAATTTTTTAAAATTTTTTTACGATTTTCTTTCATAAAAATGTTTATAAGGTGTATATCATGTTTCTTTTAAAGGAAAATGCAATTGAATGTTATTTCTATTTTATTACGAATTTAGTTTCAGCTTGATGCATGTATGAAGTTCTGGGAAATTATGGAAACATGATGAACATGCATGCTTGTAAATTCCATATTAAATTTTATAAATGATGTAGAGTATGAATAGTGTTAGAAGTAATATGACAAGGGTCATAGGCATGTGATGTTCTGGCTAATTCCATTAACTTAATAAATAATTCATAGGAATTAGTCTTTGTAAATTTTTATTAGACACATTTAGAATGTGTGTAAGACTCTGGAATTTTTCCAGAATTAATTAAATTTGATTCAATTAATAAATCAAATCAAAGTCAACAATGGTCAACTTTTTGAAAGCTGATGAAGTTGACTTGTTTAATGACTAATGATGTATGCATTTCGGTTATAAGACCATAATAAAGTTTTATGAGATAAGCAATGTATTATTTTTTTAATGCTAGTAGTATGCTAAGTGCATGTGCTTGAAATTAGGATTCTAGAAGTTTTTTGGACATCGAATCAGTCTTTTTAGTGTCTAGTAGGTTAACTTATTTATTTTGATGATTTTAGTCGTCAAGATATTTTTGACTTGTGCTGAAATTGTCTAGATAAATTTGAGGTGACCTAGGGATACTATAAATGACTAATTGGTGTTCGAGAATTTTGGAAACCCTAGGATTTAATTTAGAATTAATCCAAATAAAACATAGCATTTGTAGTGTGACTAGAAAAAGGCATGTGTACTATAATTAAAGTGTTTAATTTGGACATCAAAATAATTGAATTTTAGAATTCCCAATTGAATCATGTTCATAATTTGAATTAGCTGAGACTAACACTAGTACCCAATTCAATTCAGTAGTTGAATCGAATCACAAACTTTAGATGCATAGTCAAGTCACAACCTAAATTGAACCTCCTTTGTGTGATACATGCATTAGATGCATTTAAAGGTAGTTATAGACATAGACTTAATTTAATTGAGTTGTCCATAATCTGAATATGTGTGTGTGTGTGATACATATACAATATCATCCAAGTATTGATGAGACAAAAGAACAAATCCCTCAACCGAAATATTAGGACTTACGCCTTTCATTGATATGGCAATAACTAGAGGCCTTTTATAGTTGGCTTGTTGGGCAAACCCAAGCCCGCTCAACATGAATATATTCAAACCATGAAAATTAGATTTTTAGACTAACGGGTTGGTCCTAACGGGAAGCATTAATTTATTGGGCAAACCTAAGATCAACGTAGATAGAGGTGAAGTTGGGTTGTATACATCAGATGTAGAAGAATCAAGAGTTGATAACCCAATGAGTGGGCAGAACTGATTGCAATTGGTATGAATGATACCTACCGATTGACTTAAGGTGGCTTGTTAGGCAAACCCAAGGTCATTCTTAGTAATATTAGATATCGAACCATTAGGAAAACTATAAGTTTTCTTGAATTCATAGTGAGGGCTATGAGTTTGAATAAAAATAGTGGGACACATAATGTATATGATTAAAGTCTTTATCGATATATGTTAATGTACATTCCAATACTTTCTCTCGTTCTTCTAGGTTGTTGAATCACCACGATATCTTCGTCCAGTGTGAACTTACTTTCTCTATTAGACTCCAACAAACTCACGGGATCTAACTTCGTAGATTGGCTGTGGAATTTGAGAATTGCTTTCAAATATGAGAAACTAGGATATGTCTAGATTAACCACTTCCTAATTCCCTTGCTACTGATGCATCTGATAAGGATCATAAAGTTTACAATAAGCTATTGGATGATAATGACTTGGCTAGCTGTATAACGGTAGCCTCTGTGTCACCAAAACTGTAAAAGTAGCATGAGGCTATGGATGCTCATACCATATTCTACCATTTAAGGGAACCGTTTGATAAGTAAGCTCAGTCTGAAAGATTCGAGACCTTGAGGTTGCTTTTCTACTCTAAGATGACTTAGGGATCATCTCTAGTGCAGTATACACTGAATATGTATAGATATATTGAGAAGTTAATCAATTTAGGTTTTGTAATGGATCATGAATTAAGTATAGACTTAATTATGACTAGGTTGACCTATAGTTATTCATAGTTTGTGCTTAACTATTGGATGAACCAAATATCCACCTCAATACCTGAGCTGATTAATCTACTCAAAATAGCTGAGCAAACTGTCAAAAAAGACAGTAAGGCTATGATGCTGACGGAATTTGCTTATGGTTATCGCAAGAGCAACTAGAAGAAGAAGAAGAAGTCCAAAAAGCCAGTGGGAGGTGTAGCCAAGAAGAAGGCAAAAGAGATTACATCAAAGGGGATATGCTTCCATTGCAATAAAGAAGGACATTGGGAGAGGGACTGCAAAGCTGATCTGGAGTCGTTGAAGTAGAAAAAGGCATTAGATGTCCCATAATCTACTTCTGGTATGTTATTTGTCATTGAGGTTAATACTATTTCTGATCATAACATTTGGGTATTAGATACCGGATGTGGCTCACACATATGTATTGATATGCAAGGTCTTAGGGATAGTAAACAGCTCAAGAAGGGAAAGATAAACCTATGTGTGGGAAATAAAGCAACAGTTTATGCATTAGTTGCAGGAATATATGTTTTGCATCTTCCTAATGGGCTAGAGCTAATTTTGGATCATTGCGATTATGTACCCATTGTGACAAAGAACATTGTATCTGTTTCATGTCTTAATAAAGTGGGATGTGAATTAATTTTTTCAAGCAATGGTTATTCAATTAAGTTGAATGAATTGTTGTATGGTACTACTATATTATAGAATGGTATTTACATATTAGACATGTGCAATCTAATTTTAAATATCAATGAAAATAAAAGAAAAAAATAAGATAACATAAAATCATCTTACTTAAGGCATTATCGACTTGGCAAGTGAGAGACACATGGCTAAGCTACACAGAAGTGGTAGCTTAGGGTTATTTGATTATGAATTTTATGTCACATATGAATCTTACTTGTTGGGCAAGATGACTAAATCACCTTTTAAAGGAAAGGGTGAACGAGCGAATGAGTTATTAAACCTAATACATTTTGATGTATATGGTTCGATGTCCATTTATGCCAGAGGTGGTTTTATGTACTTCATTACCTTTATCAATGATTATTCACGATATGGGTATGTGTATCTAATGAGATACAAGTCTAAAGTATTTGAAATGTTTAAGCAATTTATACATGAAGTAGAGAAACAACTCAGTAGAAGTATTAAGACACCTCGATCAGATTAAGGTGGTGAAAAATTGAATGAGGAATTTCTAACTTATCTCGAGATTACGGGATTGTATCCCAGTGGACTTTACCTTACACACTGTAACATAATGAAGTGGCTGAAAGAAGAAAACAAACCTTGTTGGACATTGTAAGGTCAATGATAGGCTTAGCAGATCTATCGAAATCCTTTTGGGATTATGCACTCGAGACTAATGCTTATGTGATAAACAGAGTCCCTTCAAAAGTAGTTAAAGTTACTTCATGTGAGACATAGTCTAAAAAAAGCCCTATCTTTGAAAGTCTAGGGTTATCCGGCTTACATGAAGTGGATTCAATCAGACAAACTTGAAGTGAAATAAGATAAATGTCTATTTGTCAGATATCCTAAAAAAATAATTGGATATCAGTTCTATAATGCTATAAAGCAAAAGGTGTTTGTCTCAAAGCATGATGTCTTTTTAAAGAAGAGTTTCTTCTAAAAGAAGACAGTGGGAGCAAAGTTGAACTTAATGAAGTTCATAATGCTCAAATAGACACAGATCAACCGCCTAAACCCAAAATTGTTCTTTACTGAGATGAGACAATAGTTGAACCTTTTGACACACAAAATGTTTATAAGTCAAGTAGGATACACAATGTTCCAAAGAGATATAGATTTCTAGTAAGTGAACAAAATGATGTATTGCTCATAGAGGATGATGAGCCTATAAGAGCTCTGAAGAGCTCAAAATCAGAAAAATGGCTTCAAGCCTTGAAGTCTGAAATGGATTTCATGTTTAAAAGCCAAGTATAGACTTTGGTTGACCGACCCAAAGGGCTAAAACCCATAGGGTGCAAATGGATTTTCAATAAGAAAATCCACTTAGATTGTAATGTGATTACCTATAAAGCAAGGCTAGTCACTAAAGGATATCGTTAAAGACAAGGAGTTGATTATGACGAGACATTTAGCTCCGTAGCCATGCTTAAATCTATTAGAATACTCTTAGCCATTGGTGCTCATTATGATTATGAAATATGGCAAATGCATATGAAGACAACTTTCTTGAATGGAAAGCCAGTTGAAGATGTGTGTATATGATACAACCTGAGGGCTTCATATCCAAAGATGGCCAAAAAGTATGCAAACTTCAGAAATCCCTTTATGGATTGAAGCAAGCATCTAGGAGTTAGAACATCCGATTTGATGAGACTATTAAAGAGTTTGGTTGCTTACAAAATCCTGATAAACCTTGTGTGTACAAAAAGGTTAGTGGGAGTGCTATCATGTTCCTTATTATATGCGGATGACATATTACTAATAAGGAATGATGTCTCAAGTTTGCAATCAGTCAAACTTTGGCTATCTTGAAATTTTTCCATGAAAGACCTTGGAGAAGCATCTTGTATATTGGGAATAAAGATTTATAGAGATAGATCAATACATGCATAGATAAAGTGCTAAAGAGGTTTAGCATGGAGCAGTTCATGAGAGGTTTCTTCCCATAACTCTTGGGATAAAACTCTTAAAATCTATGTGTCTCAAGACATAAGATGAAAGGACTCACATGAGTATGATCTCGTATATGCTATGTTATGTAAAAGAACCAATATATCGTATGCTCTAAGTGTTACGAGCAAATATCAATCTAATCCTAGTGAGTGTCATTGGGTGGCTGTCAAGAATATCCTAAAGTACATGAGAAGGACTAAGGATGTATTTTTTATATATGGAAATGGAGATCTTGTAATGAGCCAACATACAGATGCCAGTTTTCAACCTGATTAAGATGACTCAAAATCCCAGTCAGGTTATGTTTTCACACTGAATGGTGAAGCAATCGATTGTAAGAGTTCCAAATAAGAAACGACTACATATTTAATGACTGAGTCAAAGCACATTGTAACTATAGAAGCGGTGAGAGAAGCTATTTGGATCAAAAAGTTTGTTATGGAACTTGGAGTGGTTTTGAGCATTGTAGACCTAATACTATTATACTGTGATAACAATGGGGCTATTGCTCAACCAAGGAACCAAGGTCTCATCAGAGGCCCAAGCATGTACTTAAGAAATATTACCTGATTAGGGATATAATTAATAGAGGTGATACGAAGATAGAGAGAGTGCCCACAGACTAGCACATTGCTAATCCTTTGACTAAGCCACTTCCTTAAATGAAATTTGATTCTAGTGTACTTGCCTAAGGTATTAGATACAAAGACAATTGGCTTTAGTGCAAGTCAGAGATTGTTAGAGTAGTGCTCTAAAGACAATCACCTTTAGCACTTTTGTACAAATTTTATTTTGATTAATAAAATGAAAGGCAATTTTTCATTAATTTGATGTTCATTTATATATGAATTGATGTTGATCTTAAATCAAATTAACGAAGTCCATGATACAAAACATAGCATAAAGCAAATCATGATGAGATCATGAAAATGAGATTCCTATCATGTGCAATTATGTTAGTATCTAAATAACCCCTAGTCATATGATTGATAAGATAGGACATTATTAATCTTGATAGACTAGTACATATTATATTCCTTGATTTGATTAAGCAGTGGCTCTTACAAACTATAAGTGTGAGATATTTAGAGTTAACATGTGGATGCTTACTAAGAGTAGTAAGTACATCGGATGACCTGTTATGATATTATTATATGGTTGTTCTATCAAATGTCAATGATTAATCTCATCATAACAATGGTGCAAATATCCTTAGATTTGAGGAACTCTAAGATATCTTGGATACTGATCCTATGTTTTGACATCATTCCTTATTGCCTCAAGACGAGATCACTTATAGGATGGTGATTGGGTACAACTATTGGTATACGAAGGTAATTGGGTAGCCAATAAAGGATTCACCACTTAGAAGTCTCTGGGCAGAGTAGTTATGTGTATGGTGAAAGGACAAATTGCACGTTAATTGTCTATGGAAAGGTTCATAATTTAGATAATTAACTATCAAAGAGTTTGTGTGTTAATCCACTTATATTTCGGTAAATTGGCATCATAAAACCCTTTATAGTTTGCTTTAATTAAGAGTTAATTCAAGTGCCAAAAATAACCAGGAACCTAAGGGTCACACCCATAAGAGATCAGATGAAAAACAAAGTGTGTATGGCTATTTTTAAGTAGGTCACGATTGTGACTGAAGGCAAGGATGTCAATTAAGGAGGCTAAGATAGTGGCTCATAAGCCACAATTGTGACCATAGGAACAACAGATGATACATAAGTATGTTCTTCACTTATGTACATGAGATCTTTTAGTCAAAAGAAAACACTTAATTGAGAGGATAAAGGGTCAAAAAGAGTTATGGGGTTAGAGAGAAGTGATATTGAGGTTTGTTCATGAAATTTATGCAATTGTTGTACGAATTTAATTACTTGCAACCCATTCTTGATCTAACTCTCCATTAGACCATCTACTTGAAATCATCTAGATTGGTGCTCTAATCACCCTTACAAATTGTTTCTTCTTCATCTTTGCATGTTCTTAATTAATCAAGGAATGGTTTGGTGCTTGCAATAACCCAAACAAGGAGAAGAATCAAGAAAGAAGGAGAATCAAAAAGGTACGTGTACTATTATATCAAGTTCATATAATCTGTTTATGGATGCATTTGAGATTTTGGCTTTTTAGGATGTCATGGAGGTTAGAATTTAGATTCTGACACTTCTGCTGCTTAGTCGTGCATGTGATGCATGAATCCTTGTCTTCCCCACCAATTAACCAATATTGTAAACTTTAAAAAATAGGTGGACTATTCAGTAAATGTTTTTAAAAAAACAACCCCTAACATCTGGTTGCTCTCTATTTGTCTTTCCTTTCCTAATCACTAGCGCCCACCATCCCAGCCATATCTCCCTCTGCCTTCAACCACCAAAACATTGCTACAGTGCTACTCTATGAGCGATCTTCTTTGTTTCTCCCGTTGAGTATACAATCGCGAATCACCCTTACTTACATGATCACACTCACTACCCAATTGTGAAATGCTTCCTAGTCGTTGGTCCCCACTGCCTCGCACCTCTCGCACCTCCAGCAATCCAGTTGCAGATCAGATGTTAAGAGAACCAAATAATTATATAAGAGATATTCAGATTAGATATGGAATTTTGCATATCCAGATTCATACCCAACTTGACTCGAACAGATCTACCCACTAGTTGACTTGCACCAATCTAGGGATTTAGTGCAATGAAGGTAGCAAAAATTGCAAAAAAATTAATGGAATTGTGAAGTTGTAATTTATGGAATTGTGAAGTTTTCAATTTGTGTAATTGTGAAGCTGTGAATTTGACAATTTATGGAATTGTGAAATTATAAATTTGTAGAATTGTGAAGGTGTGAATTAGTGGGAATGTGAAGTTGATTATGGAAATTTGGAATTGTAGAATTGTGTTGACCACTTGATCAATTTATTGTTAAGTTAAATATTGAATTTTGTATTTGTGACTTTATGTTATGTTGTAATTTTATATGTCAAATGTTGATTAAATAGGGGAATAAAAGGATCAAGATTGTTAAATTCAAGTTGAAAATTAGAGTTTCAATAACATGTTGATTAATACTAGTTAAGAAAACTAAATATTGATAATAATTACAAATTGAATTATATATGAAAAAAGATTAATTTATAATTGAATTATGTGATTACAAAAAATAGGTTGTAAGCTTATAGTTATGAGTTATGGTTAAAATTGAATACATTATAGTTATAATTGTATTTCTTTAGTTTATGGTTCAATGATGTAATTCTGTATGTTGTGTATTGTGTAATTGTGTAGGTTGAATACTTAAATTGTTGCTTTTTGACTTATTATTGAATTGTGTTGGATGAAATTGAATTTTGTAGTGTATGTTTACTCTTCATAGTGGAGTTAACTTGAGTAAGAAACTAATAATGTTTATTAAAATTAGTTAACGAAAGATTATTAAATTAAAGTTGGTAATTAGAATTTTGGTAACAATGTTGATTAAAATTAGTTAAGAAAACAAAATAATTATAAGCGTTACATAATGAATTGTATAGTTAAACAAAATATATTATTTTATAGTTAATTAATTAAATTGTGAGATTATATAGAGTAAGTTGTAAACTTATAGTTTTAAGTTATGGTTGAACTTGAATATTTTATAGCTGTGAGTGTATGTCTTTAGTTTATGGTTGAATGACGTAATTATAGAAAAATGAATTATATTATATAAGATGTATATACGTATTGTATAATTGTGTATGTTGAATACTTGAATTTTTGGTTTTTGACTTATTGGTGAATTGGGTTAGATGAAGAGTATCATTGTGCGAAAGATAAAAGGGAGAGATTGAATTATGAAATTAGTAATAGAACTTTGTTTGTTGGTATTCAACCTTCAATTCATAATTCTGTGTAATAATGAGAAGTGACTCACAATGTAGATATGACAATAATTAGATGGTTGTATGATTCAGGTATAGCATTCATTGATTCCTAATCTTATTATTACTAGCCTATAGTGGATGTTATAACCTTTTACAGTCTGGGACACGATGCTTCTTCTATTGATGACTATAAAGGTAAACTTTTTAGTAGATCAGTTTATAAAATTAAAAGTTATTTGGGCGAAAGAAAAATATGTTAGGCTACTTGTAGGTGTTCAATTATATGTGATGGTTGGATAAATATGAGCCTATTATTAATTTTTTGGTTTATTCTATAAAGGGCTTAATATTTTTTAATTTTATTGATGAATATAGCCTTCTTAGGAATGTTGATATTTTATTTAAAATATTCGGTAAAGTTGTGAATGAAGTAGGGCAAGAAAACATTTTTCAATTAATTACTGACAATGTTTTCGCTTATAAAGCATTGGGAAGAAGATTACAATGCAAGTATGGTTCTTTTTTTTGGACTCCTTATGTTGTACATTGCATTAACTTAATGCTAAAAAATAAGGGATGCTAGGTTTTTTCCTATTATTGATGAGGCTGTGCAAAAAGCAAGAAAGGTTATCAAATTTATCTATAATCATGCATAGGTCTTAAATTTAATGAGAAAGGGTTTTACCAATGGTAGGAATTTGTGTCTTCTTGTTATTACAAGAATTGCAACAAATTTCCTTTCACTTCAATGTTTTATTATGATGAATAAAGAGTTGAGATAGATGTTTACAATTGATAAGTTGGGGGTTGCATCTCAACATGCTAAGTCCAATGCTAAATTAGAGGTTTCCAAAATTATACTTAAAGATACTAAATTTTAGTTCCAATGCCAATTTTTATTGAGTTTTTTGAGCCTTTAGTAAGGGTGCTTCATTTGGTTGATAGTGATGAAAAGACAATGATGAGCTATTTTTATGATGCGATAGAGAGGGTAAAGGAAGCAATTAAGATCAATTGAAAAAGTAGACCTTCTTTATACACACCTTATCTTGCAATCATCAATGACAAATGAGAAAAAACAACTTTACACTCCATTTTTTATAGCTTGGGCATTTTAGAATCCTAATGTCTATTTCAAACTAGGTTTTACAAAGAAAGTTGAAGTTAATAGGGTAATAATATTAACTATTACAACTGTTGTTGCCCATAAGATGATGTAAGATCTCATAAGCTCATAAATGGAGAGTGACTTGGAAGATAATCTTGGATATGAAAGCATTGACATGTTATTTAGTGCAATGAATTTCAATGATGGTGATGATGAGGCTCCTCTCATTGATGATAATTTTGTACCAAATGAGAATTGGGATCAATTTAGTTATAGCAGGTATTCCCCCATAGATGATTGAATGAAGTTCCAGGTTTTTGTTTCTCCTTTTCTTTTAATTTTACTTATATTTGATGTATATGTTAAATTCTATATATGAAATGAAACTATAAATTAATTATGGTTATTATTTATATGTGAAATATTTGAAAATCATTGTTAATAAAAATAAATAAATTGTTGTTATTTTAAAATTTTATTATTATGGGTTTTGGATACAGGGTTGATGTAAAATTATAAAGTATATAGCACAATATACTAACGAACTGTTTTGTAATTTTTTTAAAAATTTAGAGACTATTTAATAAATTTAAAAAATTACCCAAAACGATACTTAGTATTGATCAATATCAGTACAGTACTGTACTAAAATCCAATCTGATATCGATGTCAGTACAATATTCATAACATTTTACATATCTGAATTGACTGAACAAATAGTTATTACAAAAATGTTCCATGTATTGTCTAAAACAAAACTAAAACATACTACCAAAAAGCATAAGAGTTAAGAAAAATATAATCAGACACATCACACGGATTACAAATTTACATAATATGTGAAATTTTATTTTGAATTATCAATAATAATTTACTAAGCATAACCTTTTTCCCTCTAGTATAAAGATACCCAAACTTGTCATCAATAAAGGGATTGAATAATACAAATTCAATAGAACATATATCCTATAAGTGACTATTTAGATTAATAAAAAAAATTCACTTCATTAACGTACCTAAATTTCTAACACTGGAGAGAGAAAGAGAACTTAATTAGAGATCATAATCAACTAATGATGCAAAAAAATTTCCTTTGAAAAATCATACAATGAAATTAATGCTCAGTAGTGAATGGATTAGACAGGAAGAGCAATGAAGATTCATCATTAAGCTATAAAGCTTCATTGGCGAGGAAGCATCAAGGAAAAGTTGCAAGTTTATAAGAGCGTTGTGATAGAGGAGTGACAAAGACAAGAAAAATTTAAGGATAAAAGAGAATTAGACTTGCTAGCAAAGGTATAACTATTTAGCACTAAGTATGAGTCATATAGCATGTCCAAGTGTTTATGTTCATATGATATATTAGTCACTTCAGCAAAATATTAGTGAAGACAATGTTTTGAATTAAATGGCCCAATTTTTTAAAATTTTAGAACTAAATTGAAAACTTTAAAAGTTAGGAAGTTAATTGAAAACTTTCAAAAGGTTTAATATTTTTCAATTTTGTTATGTTTATTTTTTACGAGATTTTGTTTCACTTATAGGGATATTTTGACATTTTTTAACTTTATCTTAAACACAATATAGGAGGCTAACTTATAGGGCAGTGGGTGTTGCATAATTGTTGATTTTTACCAAAAATGATAACATTCAATCAATTTAAATGAGTTCAAGATTATTTTGATCAAACATAGAGTTCATAAAACCTTATTTTTATTTTTAAAATTATAAAAATTATTTTATTTAATCAAACTTGAATAGATTTTGGTTTGGGTGGGCCCGCACCGCACCATTGGGTTTTGTCCCTTTTTGGTTAGGTTGTCTACCGCCGCTTGTAGGCGTCGAACCTGTGACCTCAGGGTTTTGTTGGGTGCAAGATCCACGCCTCTTACCACTGAGCTCACGTAGCTCAATGGTGAGAGGCGTGCGTCTCAACGCAACAAAACCCTGAGGTCACAGGTTCGACTCCCGCATGCTCCCAAGAGGAGATAGGGTTCCCTAAAGGACCTGGCGACCAAAGGGGACAATTCCTGGCCGGTGAGGCTCCCGGCCCAAACCAAAAAGGCGCCTTTTTGGTTTGGGTGGTAGCTCAGTGGTGAGAGGCGTGGGTCTTGCATCCAACAAAACTCTGAGGTCACAAGTTCGACGCCCACAAGCGGCGGTAGACAACCTAACCAAAGGGGACAAAACCCAATGGTGTGGTGCGGGCCCACCCAAACCAGATTTCAAATCAGACTAATCTTAAATTTTTGAAGCCTAAACTCAGCCAACCTATTGCCGCGTCTAATCATTACCTACCAACTAGTAAAGAACACCCCAACCCCTGATAGTAATAGGTCAGATCGAGTCAGGTTTGCTTAAACCCAACTAAATTTTTATTTTTAAAAATAAAAATAAAATAATGTTTTTTTATAATTGTCGAGCCTCAAGCAATGCCCACTTTTTTTAAAAAATGAAGCCTAAGATCAATTGACTTCAGATCGGCCAAAGTCTAGACCCAAATATTATCCCTAACCAAAACTTCCTCATTCATATCGTCATCATGGTTATTATATACTAAAATATTTTATATATCATAAAAATTATTTAGTGATGCGTACAAATAATTTAGTTTACGCTAATTAAAATAGCCATAAACTCCACCATGACTGTGTAATTGCTCTCTTATTTAAATTTTTTAAAAGTACAAACTAATTATGTGCATTATTTGTGTTAAAGAAGACAAAATAAAAGTGATAAACAAAAATAAACAATACTATCTACTATGATAATTCACAAATGTAAAAATTAATTTGATTCATCAAAATACTTTTAAGAGAGTTATTTCATATATAAAATTCTTATGGTGCTTGAATTGTTAAATAACATAATGACATTATAGGTTCACATAATTATAATTAAATTTAACTCAGAATAAGAAATATAAACAAATTGAAAAAAACCTAATACTATAAGGGACAATAAAGACCATTCATGGAAAAATGACTAATATGGTATATTTTGTAAAGTTATCAATTAAAGTTTCAAAAGTCTTTAGGATAAAAGAAGATGTCAAACCTAAATATAATAAGTTATTTTAAACATACGTAGAAATTAAAAATGCAATTTTAAGTTTTATAAAAAAGGATATCTGCGAACAGATTCCCATATCTCATTGTACAACAAAGAACATCTTTGTGATCTTGACACTCTACTACAATCTTATGTGTATTTAAATCCAACATTCCAAGTAAAATATGTTGCACTCATATTTTCTTATATTTTTATACTATTACACTTAGTTTTTATTCTTATTTGATGTCTAAATCACTTAACTTACATTGATTTTATCATTTTAAGTGTTTTAGGTATCAAGTGAGGAAAATTATGTTAAGGAGGGAGATTTAGGACTTTTGGATGTCATTTTCAGAATAAGGAGGTCAAAATACCCCAAGGTTACCAAAGTTACAGAAATCCTAATCTTATTAGGATTAGGATTCCCCAAGTCCTAATGCAACTAGGATTTCATGTTTTGGAGGAAATCTAGCAAAACAAGAATCAGGAGCTAAACTTGGCAAGGGATGGTGAAATCCTAATTCCAAAAGGATTATGAATCCTACTTAAACAAGGAATCCTACTTCAACTAAGATTTCTACATTTCGGAAGATTCTTGTTTACCATTGTGAGAAATGGGTCCAAGAACAATCTAGATGGTCAGGGGACATATAGATTGGCAGAAATGAATGTTGGACCCCGATTTTTGAGTGAAAATAAGAAATATTCAAAAGTGGATGAGTTGATTGAAATTAAGTTGAAAAT
>JAOSBK010051740.1:0-17498 GCA_027568895.1 Erythroxylum shatona
GCATGTGCAAAAATTATCATTCATATATATTTAGAGGCCATCTAATGTATGAACATGCCGAGATATGTTTCTAAACTGCTAACCCGTCCCAATTGACCAATTTACCCTTCCCATCAGTGATGGGATGTTACAGTCACGACACTAACTTAATCATGGCATCATCATTTAATGCGTAAATGTCACAATATTAAAAAAACCCAATTCCTCATTTTCATTTCATAAAACCAAATATGTACATTGTAGCTTTACAATAATATCCATATATGTTACAACCTATCCAAAACTGTAATTAGTTATGAAGTTCTCTAATAAACTACCGGAAACCTATGTAAGATCTCTCTTCGCATAATTTATCGATTTGATTTAATTCTTATTTCTATTAAATCACCTAACTCTCATTAGCCCAATTTAATCATTTTTATCCGATTCACCCTCTCAGTTTATTATCGAATTATGCAATCGAAGAATTAAATCACAACAAATCCAATAAACACATAAACAATCAAATTTCATTAATTCAAGAGTAAATTTCTGAAAGTGAGTTTAGAACATCATCAACATTCTACATCCTATCATTAACTATTTATTCCAATGATAAAACTAAAATTAAACAGAAAATACAATCTGAACGAAAGATGGGAGGCCGTGATGTCGGGAAACTCCTGATCTGGGAAGTACGTCGAGTCAGCTTATTCTCCTCTTCTCTCTTCCTTCTTCTCTACCTCTATCTCTCAACGAATTCTCTCTAGGGTTTCTTAAGGTGGTTGATGCAAAAGCTCACTCTCCATCTTCTTCTTATTCTTTAAATATCCTTTTGTATTTTAATCAGCCCTAGGATTTTTTTCGAGTTCGAAGGTTCAAAAAATTCCTCAAAATTTGACATTTTTTAGTGTCTACACATCTGCCCGACATAGGCCCTGACTGTGGCCCTACATGCCATGATTGTGAGCCATTCCTTGGGTTTTTTCATGATTGTGGCCTACAAATCACAATTGAAGGCCGTTCCTTATGCTTCTGTCACGATTTAAGCCACAATCGTGAGCCAATTTTGGAGCTTCTGTCACGATTATGGCTTGACATGCCATGATTGCAAGTTATTATTTTAGCCCAAATATCTTTGAAACTTCTCCATTATTCGATGTTGACCCTGAAACACTAGTAAACACATCAAGGTACCTCAAAAATATAATAATTAAGCTCAAAACTAACCCATAAAACACTTAAAACATAAATAGTTAACAAACTAACACATTTTAATCTACACATACTAAATGATTGAATTAATAGTTAAATACATATCAAACTAAGCCCTAAAATATAATGCAATATACACTTATCATGGCACAGGAAGACTTCCCCATTCTAACTCGAGAGTTGTTCCTCTAAAAACCTTATGGATTAAGCAATAATACTTTGCTGAGACCTCCACTATTGAGCACTCTATACCCCTCCGAAAAAAGTATCTTCAAAGCACTATGCCAATGTCATATATGAAGGAGTTATTTGCCCTCCTATTGAGTTATTACAAGTTGGAGATAAGGTATGGTCCTCTGCATTAATAAGTTTTTCTATAATAAAAGACCAGCATTTCTCGTGATAAATTTTTGGGTAAAATCAAGACGGGGTTCTAAAGGCTTAAAGAAAGTTTTGATGAGTGAGGATGGCTCTATCTTGTTTAAATTTTTATATGAAAACTAGTTGATAGATATATTGGAACAAGGTCCCTAGCATATCGGGGACGATCCTCTCTTTGTTGAAAAATGGAAGTCTGGCATGGCTATGGACAGAAGCATAATGGACACAATTCCCATCTGGGTGCAATTTCATTATCTTCCATTAGAACTATGGACTACAAAAGGATTGAGCTTTCTTGCAAGCTCACTTAGGAAGCCTTTAAACATAGACACTCAAATCGTCCACATTGGAGAGAAGAGGGTATGCCAAACTTTGTATTGAAATTATGGAAACTTCTTTGTTATCAGACAAATTATCTGCTAGATGTTTGGAAGATGATGTTATGCCCAAATAAGTTCTAAAAATACGTAGACTATCTTATTCGTAAATATACAAGGTAGTTGTAGTGATTACCCAGGGTCGTCTCCCATAAAGGTGAAGTTGGTCTACTCAAACTAACCTTAAATAAAAATAAAAAAACATGCAATCCTAAACGTTTTATTTTGAATTGTTGAGTAAAGGCTTTAAAGAAAATCACAAAATTAAACTAAAAAGTAAATTGATTCAACCAGAAGCAAAAATGAATAGATTAATCAAAGTGAAAAACTCTTGAAAAATAATTTCACTAATTAATCTCCTATGTATGATTAAGGAGACATGATTAGATATTTGTCTTACTAAAATTAACAGTTATGTTCTAAAATAAATTAGAATAATAAACTAAATCTAACTTTCATATTTGACAAGTTATTATCTGAATAATTACGGAAACCTGACTACTAATTACCACTTAAGTTAATATATTTCAAATTCTTAACCTAAGTGTCTATAGTTTCCAATTCCATATTAAATTTCTCCTCTCATTCGTTCATTTAATATTAAAATGATGTAAAGTTTAACCGTGCTATAACATCTATTTAATTCAGAAACTATAATAACATAAGACAACAACCTATTCCCTTAATCATGTATATTTGACTAAAATAGCTACATTAATCCTCAAGAAAAAGATATCAGTCCATCAAGGAAATAACAAGATTCATCATCTTCATATACTTCAATCCCATCGTAACCATTATAATAGAAGTATTAAAGCAACAAACCGAGTAAATAACCAAAACAAACTATCAAAGTATGAGTTAAATAAGCTACAAAATAATGAATCCAGTAAAATAACAAAAAAACCATGCAATAGATAAGGAACATAATAAGCAAACAAAGAGGGAGTTGCGGTGATCTCTTGCCCTTCTCAAGCTTCCTGCATTAGCTCTCTAAGGCTCACACTGTTTTCACCTTGTTGCTGGGTTTCTCTCTACTCACCTGACTCTCTCTATTTTAACGTCTCTTCTCCCCTTCTTTCTCTATTTATTCTCTATCCCCCACTCTCTCGTTGTGTCATAATAAAAATGTAGAATGTGTGTCTATAGAGTAGAGTGTGTATCTGCCGCTACCCTCCTCTCTAGCTATTTGTAGTATGACTCTAGGTTTAGGGTTTCTAGCCATCACCCTTACAGCTGCCACATAATAAGTAGATGAATTTAAGGAAATACATGCCAAGGGGGTGAGTATGGTAGTCACAGGTGTGACTCATTGTCAACCCCGTATAGCTATGGTCATGGTGGTGACAAGTTCGTGACTAACTTGTCATGATGGTGACAAGTTAAGTTACCACCATGACTTAACTTAACTTGTCATGATCACTTAGTCACGGTAGTGACAAGTAGTGACAAGTTAGTCACCAACTTAACAAGCTTTGCCACGGTGGTGACACCTTTAGTCACCGCTTTTCTTTGTTTTTTTCCTTTTCCTTTCATGAAAAATTTACTTCAACTTTTCCTTCAACCTTCATGCAAAGTTTACAAAATAATCCAATTATTATTCATGCAATATTTACACCATTTTCATTCAATTTATCTCACATTTAGACAAACATAAGGATTTGTAACCAAAATCAAGATTTGAAAGCAATTAAAAGCAATATAAACTAAACACAACAATTCCCCCACACTTAAACTATGCTTGTCCTCAAGCATAATAAAGAACACTATACTGTACAAAAACAAACAATGAAAACAACAATTTTCCCAAATAATAGTCAAAAACATCAATGATCATTTTAATAAACACAACATAAGAACTTGAAACTCATAATACTCCATGAACAAGCTATTGTTAGCATATTTAGCCAAAATCAACAAGCACTTTAATTCAAAGAACCATTACCAAGTATAATAGACACTCACTCCATTATCCATCCTCGCAAGCATTCAAAGGTAGGATATGTATTCACTCATTATTCATTTTATGTAAAGTATCTACCATAAGCTTACTTACCAATCCAATCTCCACCACTTATATCAAACACAAGTCTTTATTATGGTTGCAATGGGGCTGGGCTAAGGGTAGGAAAAAGGAACATTGCAGTTTAAAACCACAACACAAAGTGAGCATTTGAAATAATACAAAACAATGAAACATAAAACACTCAATCCTTTCCTCTCATTTAGCAAAATTAACACTTTGCATTTTTACTTCTCTCCTCTTCTTTTCATTTTCTGGTCAGCTTTTTTCTTCTTTTTTTCTTCTTTCTTCTTTTTTTCTCTTTTTTAACTATATTTTTATTTATTTATTTAGAACAAAATCAAGTTCAGTTGAGAAAAATGTAGACGAGAGATACAAATTATTACAACTCTACCCATTTCTAACTCAAAAGCCAACTATATGCTATGATTTCCCCACACTTGTTCAAACAATTATTCCCTAAACCCAATCATACACGTTCAAATGTTCAACGTGCTTATGGTAGGTACAATGAAAAAGATAAATAATTAAGGTCAAAGCTCATATTTTGGGTTTAAAGAAAGAAAAGGATTCATAAGGGTTAAATCCTAATTGCCTTCATCATTTCAACATTTTCATAAGATTATACGATCTCGACTAGTATTTGTAAGCAAGTTCTAGAGTTCCTCAATCATGAAAGAACACTCTCAACAAAGAATACTTGAATTTGGTGTTTAATAGTTCAAAATGGCTTAAATTCTTACCAAATGAAAAGTGTCATTTATATATCACAAGAAGCTAATGTCCTTTTAACTAAAATCCAAGTCAATTAGTCTAAGCATGAAAGCATACTAATTCACTCATATTATGCATTTCTAATCCCGATCGAGTTTATGTCATGACCATGCATCTCTTATTATTAAATGGGAAAACAAATACACAAAACACAATTAATAAAAAAAATTAAATAATACCCCTCCCCCACACTTAAACATCATATTGTTCCTAATGTGATTCAAAAAAATAAAAGAGGGATCTAAGACAAATTAAAATAAACAAGGACAAACATTAAAACAAAAAAGCATTAAACTAACAAGAAAAGGGATAGAAATATGATACGAATATGTGGGTGTGGCTGTGTTGATGCGAAGTGAAGCATAGCAATAAGCATGGCGTACTACATTGAGGAGCAATGGACCGCTACGAGGAAGACAATTAGAAAAGATTGAAAAGTAGGCCTGTGCATATAAAGCAACCAGATTAGGTCAAGTTTCACTAAAAAGAAATAACAAACAATTAATTGAAAAACAAAACAGAAATTATATGGGGTGCCTCCTCTTTAGCATTCTTTAATGTCTTTTACCTGGACACCTCAATCGTTATGCTCAAGGTGGATCGCTTAAAGTGATTGAATCCACTGTTTTTCTTCTCTTCATTGGGAATCTTTTTGAAGAATTTTCCAACCTTTCCCTCATTTGCATCGACTAGCAATTGGCCGCATTCATCATTCTTTTTAACTAAGTCCAACATCTTTTATTCTTCTTTGTGCAAGGCAAAATCAAAATTGACAGCATTAACTTAATCAACAAAAGAATAGTCTTCAGAAACAACATAAGAATAGGTTCAACATTAAAGATTGAAAATTCTATTGTTTCTCCCAAGATGGTCATGGTAAAGTCCCATTCTTCACATTAAAAAGTGTTAATGGTGGCCATAAAAGGCCTCCCTAAGAGTATGGAGTGCTCCTTTTCTTTTTCCTTCATTTCCCCCATTTCTATGACAACAAAGTCTACGGGAATAATCAATCCTCCAACTTTCACTAACACGTCTTCCATTATTCCTTTCAGATAACAGATTGACCTATTAGCTAATTACAAACACATGTTCATAGGTCTTAACTATCCTAGATCCAATTTCTTATAAATAGAGTGAGGCATAAGGTTTATGCTTGCTCGAAGATTAAGAATCTTTTTAACCTCATCACCATTACCTATTGATACTTTCACGATAAAACATCCTGAGTCTTTCAATATGGGGCTTAAATGCTACTATAGAATTGCACTTCTTATTTTTGAAACCAGCATCTTTTCATTAGGCTCAAACTTTCATTTCTTAGTGCTTAGTTCCTTGAGGAACTTAACATAATCTGAAATGTTCTTAGTCACATCTAACAAGGTCAGATAAATATTGATCTTAGAAATCATGCCATATAAATAAGAAAAATGCTCATCTTGTTTCAATTCCTTAAGGCGGCTTTGATATGGAATTAGTGATCGATAAGGATCTGTCGCTTTGTGCAGTTTTTGTCCTTCATTTTCCTTAGTGTCATGCTTAAGTTGTTCACCCTTTTGAATATGACTTAAAGAGTTTCTCCCATTGCTTTTCTCATTTCACTCATCTTCTTCTTTGGTGAGGCTCTCCTTTTTTTGATTATTAGCATAAAAAAATTTAGAAGGAGACTCAACATGATTGTCATTCACTTTACCACTTCTCAAAATAGTAATTGTTTGGGCTTTTTCGGGTTGACTAGGAAACTTTTATTTTTGATTGTTATGCATTTGAGCAGTAAGTTTCCCTACTTGAATCTCAATCCTCTTGACAGACGCTTCAAAGGAGTTGAATCTCTTATTGTTTATTTCCTAATTATGAGTTATTACCTAAATGAAAGCATTCAGGCTTCCTCTAAAGAAGGTTTTCTCGGTAGGTTTTCATTTGAGGATTGCCCCTGAAAATAGTTTGGCCTTTGAAAATTTTGGTACTGTGGTTGGGGTTGCATCGGTGGGTTATTGGTCTTGCACCAAAAAGTGGGGTGGTTTCTCCAACCAAGATTGTAGGTGTTTGAATACCAATCATTTCTCTCGCTTGGTTGAAAATCGTTTAGTGAGTTAACTTATTCTTCCCCATCTACAAAAAGCTAACAAGAATACGAACAAACATTAGCTCCATCACTATAAATTCCACATATGCCCTATACCTCTTGATTTGTAACGTTTTGGGGTAGTCTTGTAGTTTAGCATCTTTTCATGCCTTAGTAACTCAGCTAACTGCATAGCCAATTCTTAATTTGAGCTTACTTCATGAACTTCAACTCTTATTTCCCTCATATTCTTTTGTTGAGAATTGGCCCCCAACATTTCAAAGATTTTGTACGTTTCTTCAGCTGTTTTCTCTCCCACAACTCCTCCTGCTACATTATCCACCGTGTGTTGACACTGTTGTGTCAATCCATCATAAAAGAATTGGTTTTGCATATGAAATGGAAAATGATGGTGTGGGCATTGGATTAGCAAGAGTTTGAAGCATTCCTATGCCTCATGGAATGGCTCTCCCTCTATTTGAGTGAAAGTAGCTATCTTCATCTGCCACTTAGAAGTCTTTTAATGGGAATAGAATTTTTCCATAAATTTATTGTACACCTCCTCCCGTGTAGGCAATGAACTGGGTGGAACTGTCATCAACCATACCTTGGCCCGATCCTTCAATGTGTATGGAAAGCATTTTATTCTGAGTTGATCTTCTTTTAAGTCATCTAATAGAAAGGTTTGGAGAGTGGTATAGAATTCTCAAATGAAGTTTAAAGGGTCTTCATTAGGCACTCCATAGAAAGATGGCAGTATGTTGTAGTGGATGCTCTTTAATTCATAATTTATAGCTACCTCTCCCAAACGTATTCATGAAGTGGCAATGCCAATCACCAGTCTAGCATACTCCTTCATCATTAATTGCTTTTCACCCATCTTTTGGTTATTAACTTGATCTTCACACTTAGGTTCGCCGCGATCGTCTTCAATGTCCCCTTGAGTTCTTCATGTTCGATGTATGTTATCAATAAAAGGGCTAGGTTCACTATCTACAGATCTCCTTCCTAGTATAAACTAATTGAGTGCACTTCCTAGTGTCCTCCTACCTAGCTTAAACTAACTAAAGACAATGCTAAATTAATAATAAAACACGCAATAAAACATGTTAATAAAATAAGATAGTACTAAATTAATAATGAAAATTAACAAAACACGTTAATAAAATAACATAATAAAACTTATATGCATAAACAATCAAAATCACTTTAGCAAATCAAAATAATAAAAATTAATTCAAGTTTAAAACAACAAACACCTCCCTGTCAACTGTGCTAAAAACTTGTTATGTTTGAATAAGTTCCAAAAATACTTAGGCTATCCTACTTCCAAGTATACGAGGGAGTTGTAATGATCACTTAGGGTCATCTCCTATAGAGGTGAAATTGGTCTACTCAAATTAATCTTGAATAAAAAATAAAAACACATGTAATCCTAAACATTCTATCTCAATTTGTTGAGTGAAGGCTTTATAAAAAATCACAAAATTAAACTGAAAAGTAAACTAATTCAACTGGAAGCAAAAAAGAATAAATTAATCGAAGTGCAATAACTCTTGAGAATTAATTTCGCTAATTTAATCTCCTATGCATGATTAAGCAAAAATGATTGGATAGTTTTCCTACTAAAATGAATAGCTGGGTTCTAAAATCAACTCAAATAATAAACTAAATCTAACGTACATATTCGACAAGTTATTATCTAAATTGATTATGAAAACCCAACTACTAATTACCATATAAGTTAATACATTTCTAATTCTTAACCTAAGCATCTATAGTTTCTCCTTCCATATTAAATTTCTCCTCTTAGTCCTTCGTTTAATACTAAAATGATGTAAAGTTTGACTATGCTATTACATCCATTCAGTTCAGAAACTATAGCAATATAAGACAATAACCTATTCCCTCAATCATGCATATTTAACTAAAATAACTACATTAATCCTTAAGAAAAAGAGATCAGCCCATCACGAAAATAACAAGATTAATCATCTTCATATACTTAAATCCAAACTTGATCATTATAAGAGAAGTATCAAAGCAACAAACTGAGTAAATAACCAAAATAAACTATCAAAAGGTAATAGAGTATGAGTCTGTTAGTCTATAGAATAATGAATCCAGTAAAATAACAAAGAAATAATACAACAGATAAGGAACAAAATAAGAAAACGAAGAGGAAGTTGCGTTGATCTCCTGGCCCTCTAAAGCTGCCTACATTAGCTCTTGTTTTCTACTTATGTTTGGTCCTCACCAAATTGATCGAAGGCTCACACTATTTTCACCTTGTTGCTAGCTCTCTGCTCACCTGACTATCTCTATTTTTACGTCTCTTCTCCCCTTCTTTGTCTATTTGTTCTTTATCCCTTAATCTGTAGGTATGTAAGAATAAAAATGTAGAATGTGTGTCTATAGAGTAGAATGTATATCTATCGCCACCCTCTTCTTTAGCTATTTGTAGTATGACTCTAGGTTTAGGGTTTTGAGCTGTCACCTTTGCAACTATCACATAATAAGTAGAAAAATTCAAGGAAGTACATGTCACGGGGGTGAGTATGGCAATTATGAGTGTGACTTATTGTCACCCTTGTGCAGCCATGGTCACGGTGGTGACAATTGGTGATTTAATTGTCACAGGCACCAATTTAGAAAAAAAAATTGAAGCCTATATCCAAAAAATAAAAAAGGGAATTTTTAATATATTATTTAGGCATCTTGTATTATTTCTTAGATGTTGAGGTTAAATAATTATCTACTGGGTTATTATTTACTCAGAAGAAATATATTATGAATCTTTTACATCAAACATCAATGAGAAATTCTAAACCATGTTTCTATTACTTGTGTTCATTCACCATATTCTATCTAAATACATTGTTCTACTCTACCGAATGCTAATGAGTACAAAAGCATCATTGGCTCTCTATAATCTTGACATGACCCAAAATTTTTTTACTACAATCAATCAGTTGCGTTACTTTATTCATTGTCCCACTTATGGTCACTATTAAGCAACAAAAAATCTCATTTCCTTTTCTCAAATTCTCTATCATTGTTGTGTATAGTTTTTTATTGCTTTTAAATGCTTTCATATCTTGATTTTGATTACAAATTTTTATGTTTTGATCCAAATGCGAGATAAATTGAGAAAAATGGTGTAAATATCGCATAAATGTTAATTAGATTATTTGTGAATTTTGTTTGAAGGTTGAAGGAAAAGTTGGCGTAAATTTTGCATGAAAGGAAAAGGAAAAAATAAAGAAAGGTGGTGACTAAAGGTGTCACCGTTGTGACAAAGCTTGTCATGATGGTGACTACTACAAAGCTTATCACCGTGATAAGCTTTGTAGTAGTCACCATCATGACAAGCTTTGTCACAACGGTGACTTGGTGACTCTGTGACAATTAAATCACCAATATAATACAGCAGAAATGATCAGTCTTATCATTAAATAAATACAAAGAGATATTTTATTTTAAATATTTGAAGCTAATTGTATGCATATAAAATTGGATAGCCATTGAAACCAAAGATGGTGTGCCCACTTCAAATGATAAACATAGTTTGGATGTTATTAATCAACATACCCCTTTAGTTAAGCCATATAAACAACTTCATGGAGATTCCCATGGAGACAAACATTGCTAATATCCAACTGTTTAATCAACCATTTCCGAAGGTGGCTATATATAGACTTATGCGAATCATTGTGGCCTTTATCACTGAACTGAAAGTTTTACTATAGTCAATGGCCAATTAGAGTAAAGCTTTAAGCTATAAGATAAGCATTGTATTTATTAATTGAACCATTTTATAGTTGCTTAATTAAAAAATATTTGCACCGCACAATAATATGACTTGATGGATTTGGAATCAAAATTTAGGTGTTTGTTTTTTGATAGAGTAGTTATTTCAACATCTATAGCTTATCGCAATTGCTCAAAATTCTTTCCATAATGATAACTATTCGATTCCTCCTACGAAATTCTTTGTTATGATATGATGTAACTTTGAGGAAGAAGAATACGTTTTTATCAATATTCATCTCATATGGTACACGTTAGACAATTTTGTCATTTCTCGTAAATTTAGACAACTATTAATTATATTTTCAAATCTTCAATAACTTATCGGTTAAGTTACGTAATTTGATCCAGATAAAAGTAATAAAGTGATCCAATAAATGATCTAAATTAATGGGTCGAAGTTCGGGAAGAAAATGGATCCCGATTAGTGTGAACCAGACCCATATTGAGCTTGTGATGGGAAAGCATGATATAGAAACTATATATAAAGGTTAAAGTCTCCTTTAATTGCTCATATAATTCATAAGTATACGAATCATCTGACCCGTTAATAGTGCTTACATTTTGAGAAAATTGTAGAAAGACGTTAACTGCGTGTCCTTCAATGTTTTCGTGAAGGTCTCGGGAGATTGGAACTCGTTTTGGCCTTAAAAATTGCTTCAGAAAATCATATGAAACTGAAATCAAGTATTCCGCATTTCTTTCATTTCTAACCCTTTCATGAATGATCCGGGATATGTAATAGAGTCTATCTTACGTGTTAAAAAGATTAGAATCAAGAAGAATAGGCAACTAGCCTAAATAGAAGGAAGTAAATAAAGAAAGACAACGGTATTTCTCAATATACAAAGTATGATTATAGATATAGATAATTAATTATATTATCTACTCAGATATAATATACTGAGTAAATAATATAATATACTCAGGGTATAATCCTAACGGTAGCTACGTTATACTTTAGGTATAGATAATTAATTATAGTTGTTGGGTTTCACCTCCATTTTTTAATTTTAGTTTAATTTATGTTATTCTAAAATAAAAATAAATATTATATAATTACAAAGGTGTAAATATTAAAAATAATGAAATAATAAATAAAAGTTAGATATATATTTATTTTTATAAATTAATTAGCTATTTTATTTTAATCTCTTATATAATATTTATTAATAAATTTTAACAACAAATTCATTATAGTTTATTAAAAATAAATAATTAAGAAAAATATGTATAATTTTATTATAAACTAATTAGGTAAGAAAATGGGTCAAGTCAAGTTGGACTCATCATTGACCCGACCCTTTTAGAGGGTGACCCGAGGGCAATTTAAGGGAAGTCCAAGTCAAGCTCATATAGCTTGTACTTAAACTCGATGAGGTTTTGGGCAATCCAAAATCCGCTTGACCTAACCTTAACGCGACCATCTTCCCCTTTGTTCCCTCTGATGAATGGCTATTCTCCCATCGACTGACAAAATTCCCAAGTTGCCAAACCAGTTTCCAAGCACAAATTCAACTTCATCTTCTGACAAAAGTCAACTTAATTCTAGTTGCATCTATTGAATTTTTTAATATGAGCAAAATATAGAGTTCACTAATAAGAATTGGACTTGAATCAACTATTGTCCAAATAATTAGAACTAGTTGTTTAGATAGTTGACCCTTACCACTTATAAACCCTTTAACATTTTTATGTTTAATAAATATGGGACACTTTAACACTCACCCTCAAGTATAACTGGGACTGGACATCCAGTTGTTACTTGAAATAAACGCAGTGATAACCGGACCGGGCCACTGGGACTGGACATCCAAACGAATAACCGGGAAATTAAGAATCTGGACCAAGCCTGCTCTGATACCATATTGAATTTTTTAATATGGGCAAAGTGTAGAGTCCACTAACAAAAATTAGACTTAGGTCAACTATTGTCCAAATAACTAGAATTAGTTATTTGGATAGTTGACCTTTACCACTTATAAACCCTTTAACATTTTTATGTTTAATTAATATGGGACACTCTAACGGCATCTTCTACCAAGAAAAAGAATAACTAAACGCCTAAAACTCGCATGTCCTCAAGCACCACATTCAATCATCCTCTTAATTTGGAGAATGGGGAATGCTATTTGAAGAATGGAAGATGAGTAAACTTAGATTCCAACATTGACTAACTAATTTCCTCATTTACAAGTAAGCGTATCATCAACGTTGGAGATATAAGGTGGATCTGGAAAATGGGGAATGAAATAGGGAAAGCCCTCTGGAGAATGGAAGAAAATGGAAGATGACTTAAGCCTGGACTCCAATCTTAAAACTAATATTTATTTTTTAGTGTATGCTTTAATTGTTAAAACTAGTGCTATTACTTAAAATTAAGTATATGATATTTTTAATAATTTAATTTCATAATAACTACTTTTAAAATTTTTATAATTGAAGTAAAATATTTCGAATTTTAAATATATTTACCACAAATTTTGATTTTGAAAATATTTGTAATTTTATAAAAATAACTTATTTTATATTTAATAATTTAATTTCATAATAACTACTTTTAAAAATTTTTAAATTAACTTAAAATATTTCAATTTTTAAATATATTTACCAAAAATTTATTTTGAAAATATTTGTAATTTTATAAAATAATTTATTTTATATTTAATTTGATTTAAATATTTAGATTGAATTATTAATAATTTTTTTAGTAATTAATATGAAATGATTATATAATATACTCAATTAATTTTAAAATTAGATTATGAAAAAACAAAATTTTATTATTTTTACAAATTATGAGAGCATGAGAAACATAATTTGTAATAAATTAAATTTAAAATTAAGTCAAATAAATATTTACATGATTTAAAATATGTAAATTAAATCAAATAAATATTTACATAATTTGAAATTTAAAAATTAAAATAATACTAATTGGACCCTTAATTAACAATTGTAATTGTGAGCTCTAACAATTTCGACCCCAGCCATGTGCAGTATAGGCCCAATGAACTCATTTCAGAAATAATTTCCACATTGCCAAAGCCGAATTAAAATTAGAAAGCGATCCGATCACCTCTGCAATCCAAAAGCATCCAGTCCAAACCCATTCAGAAGGATTAGTGGTTTAAGGGGTTTTGAGTTGGCCTTCCTTATCCCAACAGCCCCACCAAAGCGTATAAAGTGGATAAGCACAATCCCCCCCAGATCTTACTGAAACAGTGACGTGTTAGTTGTTGCTAAGCACCATCCAACATCATTCTCGTACTTCTTATGCTTGAATGTAACGAATGTGATAATAACAATAAGTCAGCATCATAGTTGTTTCTGTTTCAAACTCTTTCTCAAGTTTCCCGTTTTTAAGCGATGACGGATCAGACCCAGAAGCCTGAAATCTTTGAACTCAACAATGGTTCCATGCAGGTCAAGGTCACTAACCTCGGTTGCACTATTATTTCACTCTTTGTGCCTGACAAAAACGGTAACTTTCTGGTTTTTTTCATTTACTTCAATTGTCAACCCTGATAGTGTCATTGTAGTTTTTGGGTTTTCTTTTTTCACTTCTTGTTGTATTTTGTTGGTTTCTCAAGGGAATTTAGCTGATGTTGTTCTTGGGATGGACTCCGTGGAGCAATATTTGGTAATTCTTCTATTCGCTTAATAGTTTTTGATATACATTATGATCTGATTAGAAGTTCAGTTCAAATTGTTTGGATTACGTCATGTCTTCTTGGCGATTTGATTCTCGCTTTTAAAGAAGAAGAAGATTGCATTTTTATGGACAGTCTTTGGCTCTGTTCCTTTCTTCCTCTCCTTTCCCTTTATCGCAGTCACTTCAATGGTTACTTTTGTTAATAACAGAAAGAAAAATCAAAGGCAGGAAATTCGTTTTGCAACCTATGCCTGTTTGAGGGTGTCTTCTAGTTTAGTCATGACTCTTGTCTCCTTTTGGGTGATCAATATTTGAGATTTCTGACGCTTCCTGAATTTATGTGTAACCAGCAAGGTGCTGCGCCTTACTTCGGCTGCATTGTGGGCCGAGTGGCGAACAGGATAAAAAATGGAAAGTTCACCCTTAATGGAATCGAATACACTTTGCCCATCAACAAGCCTCCAAACAGTCTCCATGGTATTTATTTGTTAATTCCCTCAGTTTGATGTTATTATGTTTAATCGTGGCTGTCTTTCAATCATGTTCATAACTTTATCACCTCAAACAGCTAGTCAAAATAATGTATATTCACAGCTTGAATCGTTTTGCCCAATTATAATATTCTATTTGCAAAGGAAAAAAGGGGAAAAGGGTGGGAATAAATGCCTTATTTCTGGTCAATTATCAGATGCTACTTCTATGTTTCATATAAAAAAGACACTTTTAGGATCACGTTGGAGTATCTAATAGAATGTTTGATTATTGGAGAATCTAAAAAAGAAATGCACATTTCCTTTTGCATGTCTCATTGCTTTTACTTTTCCGTATTAGAGCTTTACTTTGTTTTTTTTTTTTTTTTTGGTTGCATTTGGTGAAGAATAGTGTTAAGTTTTTCACTTCTGGTCATTTGAAGACCTAAGTATCAAATGGCCAAATTCTTGGCATGTGACATATTTTATTACCTCCTCTAGGAGGGCAAACGGGTTTCGACAAGGTGTTATGGGAAGTTGCAGAATATAAGAAAGGAGATAATCCATCCATCACCTTCAAATACCGAAGCCTAGATGGAGAAGAAGGTACTCTCTATCTCTGTGTCTGTGTGTGTTATCATGTGTGCAACGTACTCCCTTACTCTCAATGTCCCTAATATTTTCTGTTTCTATCTGCCATAGGTTACCCAGGGGACCTTTCTGTAAGTGCAAGTTATACACTTACGTCAAGCACAACAATGAGACTTGATATGGAAGCAGTGGCTGAGAACAAGGCTACTCCAGTAAGTTTAGCTCAGCATACGTATTGGAATTTAGCTGGTCACAACTCAGGAAATGTCCTTGACCATTCAATTCAAATATGGGGTTCTCACATTACTCCTGTGGATGACAACGTTGTCCCAACTGGTGAACTCATGCCAGTCAAAGCCACTCCATTTGACTTCACCTTTGAGAAAAAGATTGGGACCTCGATCCATGAGGTGGGTATGGGTTATGATCACAATTATGTACTGGACGGTGGGGAAGAGAAATTGGGTTTGAAGCATGCTGCAAAAGTCAAGGATCCATCAAGCTCAAGGGTTCTTAACTTATGGACAAATGCCCCTGGGATGCAGTTTTACACAGCAAACTACGTGAATGGAGTAGCTGGTAAAGGAGGCGCTGTCTATGGAAAGCAATCAGGGCTCTGCTTGGAAACTCAGGGCTTTCCCAACGCTGTAAATCAACCAAATTTCCCCTCAGTGATCATTGAGCCTGGAGAAAAGTACAAGCATACTATGCTGTTTGAGTTTTCAACAGAATGAGTTAGTACCTTTGTTGCCAAATAGAAATTGGTAGACTCTGAACAGTTTATGGTGTTGCAATTCTATTACTCTTGAATAATGAAATGATGAACCTTGTACATGGTCCCCAGTCATCTCTTGAATAATGAAATGATGAAAACCTTGTACATGATCCCCAGTATTTTCGTTTGAAGTCCTTTGGATTGCCTTATTTTGTAGAGGTGAAAGTATACTGTACTACGGAATTGTTAAAAATGCTTTTGCATCACACTCGATCTTTTACCCTTTAACTACTACATAGAAATGGAGCTTTCTAAAATGCTATTTTCTTGAAAATCTAGACTTTTTTAAATTTTAAGTTGAATTTAAGTCTAATAAAAAATTTTAAATTTCAAGTTGAGGAATTGCAAAATGGAAAGATATAAAACAACCTTTTCCAAGTTTCCCATTTAATAATTAATATTGAATTGAAGCAATTTCTTCTTTTATTTGCAAAAAAAAATTCAATCTTGATGCTATCTTCTCCAACATAAACTCAAGTTGTATAAACAAACTTCTACAATGTCATGTCATTATGATATGTACAATAACCTCTGCTGAGTAACAATTCAGATTCCAAATTCGATAATCTCGTGAATATAAATGGCGTTTATCAAATTTTAAGATTATGTAACTAGTATAAGGACACTCAAATGTTTTAGGAACAGTTGCTTGTCAAACCATATCCTTTGCTCTCTCTCAATTTCATCCATGACATTGAGAGAAATATAGATATATGCCCTGCTTTCAAGAAAAAGGACAACAAATAAAAGAGCTTTTTGGGGTTTGGGAAATTAGGGATTAATAAAGACAAAGGATGGATAAAAGGGGCAAAGCTTATGGGGTTTCTATGCTAGCTTGAATATCCCATAATAAATAAATATCTCTTCTACGTAGGCATTCCCACAATTTGAACTCTAATAAGGAGGCATTTGTACCCCCTTATTTCTCGGGCTAAGCCTTGGCTTATTTCATATTTAGCAACAAACATCACCCTAACCCTGAGTTTAGTTGATGCCTCAACTAATAGAGACGCATGATAGGGACACAATAATTATTTGCTTTACAGTATTTGCTTGCTATCCTCACTTATTTTTGTTCTATTTTTAAAGCACAAAGATAGAAATTTTTTGTTCCTTTCAAGATTGTAGTACAAGATTTCTTATATCAGGGACAAAAACAAAACACATAAAAAATGTCAAAAATACCCTTCCCCCACATAAGTAATTTTTTATTCTTAATTATATTATTAAACTCATCATCATCATCATCATCATTATAAATTTTAATAATAATAATAATTATTATTATTATTATTATTATAAATTTTGAGCTTATTATTATTATTATTATTATTATTATTATTATACGAAATTAATTATCTTATTTTTGTTATTTTTATTAATTTA
>JAOSBK010051770.1:0-17493 GCA_027568895.1 Erythroxylum shatona
GAAGAAGTGAATTTGGGAAGATTATGAGTGAAAGTGATGTTAGAATGGATGTAGGAACCATTGGAGATGCTTTGGAGAGTGTAGTTAGTGATTTAGAACTTTTGGTGAAGTGTGGAAGACCCTGTAGAAATATGTTTATCTGATTCATCTTAGATTATTTGATTCATCTTAGATTGAACCCCTTCGTCTTATTCATCTTAGGATGAACCCCTTCATCTGATTCATCTTAGACTGAATCGTCCTATTCATCTTAGACTGAATCATCTAATTTACTCCATAACTAAATCATCTAATTCCTCTTAGACTGGATCGTCTGATTCACTTTAGACTGAATCATCTGATTCATCTTAGACTAAATCATCTGATTCATCTTAGACTGAATCGTCTGATTCACTTTAGACTGAATTGTCTGATTCATTTTAGGCTGAATCATTTCATCTCTTCTAGGTCTTCACAAAAGTTTTAGATCTCGAAGTCCTTTTTGAGATCGTCCTAAGATGACCTTAATTTGACATCTCTAATGAAAGGTATCCAATTGTCCTGAAACAGGTCCAATATGATTAAGGACATAATCATGTTTGATTCATTTGGCCATAACATCGTCATCCATCCTCTAAATGAAGTAATTCTTAAACCAATGGATTCCTAACACAATTTTCTATCTCTCCAAAAAAATTGGTGGCTTTTGGTCTTAATTGAGAAAAGATTGATGGAAAGATAGTGAGGGGTCGGTTGAGGGAGCATGATTGGGGTATAAACATACTTTGGCTTCTTAAGCATATCTTCATCTACAGAGTCCTAATTAAGATGATTCTTGCTTCAAAATAAACTAGAGACTTAGTGCTACAATTGTTTTGAAGAGGTCAAATTGTGATTTTGGTGATTGGCTGATGTGGGCACACCACATTTGTGGTATAATAGCTAATGAGGGTTCATTGAAATAACCCTATAAGGTGACTATGTCCAGTTCTAGGTGACGAACTAGGTTTCGGAGTAGCTGAGGCTTGAAATGGGTAGTTTAAGATATAAAATTCACATGCATTGTTTTAAATGAAAAACTTTCATTTTTTTGAATTGTTTCATATGATTCACAATTATTTTATATGATTTGAATTTTTTTGCATTATTTGAAATTGTTTTACATGAATTAATGGTTTAAATTGAAAGAGTAAAAATGTCACCTCAAAAAAGAACTTGAGGAGCTATGACTCGATCTCGCTCTCGCCAAGGGAGCACTGATGAATCTTATATCCCGTAATATATGGGAACACACTCTGGTCCAGATTCTAAGGCACCTAGTGCATAGTATGAAGGTCCAATGCCTCCTCCTATGCCTCAAGTAAACCTACTAGATCTACAATTCTTTCAAGCCTTTGTCTAACTGTAAATCCGAAAGAGGCAGAAGAATGGTTAAAAAGGACCGAGAGAGTCCTACTTTAGATGAAATGCTCAGATGAGGAGAAACTGGATTATGCAGTGAGCTTGCTATAAGGGGATGCTTTTCATTGGTGGGAATTAGTACCCCACGGTCAGGTTATTCCTTCGGTGTTGTCATGGAGATACTTTGTGGAAGTGTTCAAAAAGAAATACCTCTCCAAGGTTTATGTACAAACAAAGGCTAGGGAGTTTTTGAATCTCACACAGAGGGACATAAGTGTGACTAAATAAGAGCTAAAGTTTACCCAACTTTCCCAATATGTAGCCAACATTATGGCGAATGAGGAAGACAAGTTTGAGGGATGGTTTCATTTGGGGATTATGGAGAAAGTCCAGATCCACAATTTCTGTAACTACTAGTAATTGGTAGATGCTGCACTCCAAGCGGAGAAACTGAAGAATATAAAATATGAAGTGAATAAGAAGAGGAAGAATAGGGAGCAGTCTTTCAAAAAGGGGATGAGTGCTCCAGTACCTGAGAGGGGTATGAAGAGCTTCTACACATAGAGTGAAATGGGAAGTAGTGCCTCTGCCAAAAACAAGCAAGCCAAGGAAGATTCAGTACAAGCCTCAACTGTTGGAGGCAATGGCAGGGTAAAGAGTAGCAGGAATCTGAACATGAACCCCCAATGTAAGCATTGCGGGAAGCTTCACAGGAAAGAGTGCTTCAAGTTACTCAGAGCATATTTTCAATATGGAGAGAAGGGACACATGATTAGGGACTGTCCCCAAGTAACAAGGAAAGAGAGGTCACAGTTGCAAGCCCCAAGGAAAGCAGAAATTGTAGGAACTAGGCCAGTTACTGAGGTAGGCAAGTTACAAGAAAGGTTATTCCTCTAGGAAGGCCAAAGAGTCAGGCACAAGCACAGGTGCTTGCCATGACTAGAGAGGAAGTTACAGCCATACCTGATGTTGTTACAGATATGGCTCAGTTACTTAATTCTGAAGTATATATCTTAATTAATTCTAGTTCCACACATTCATTTGTTTTTATAAGTATGTCATTACATACTGTGAATTTGGTGCCTTTGGATAGTCCTTTGATTGTTAGTATTCCTCTAGGAAGGAATGTGATAATAAGTCAAGTGTATAGAGAATGTGAGCTCTTCATCGATAGTTCTAGACTTATGGTGGACTTACTACCACTAGACCTAAAAGACTTAAACGTTATACTTGGAATGGATGCTATGAAGATGTATCATACAAAGTTAGATTGTAGCCTCAAGGAGGTGGAATTTGATCTGGGCAATGGAGAGAAAGTTATTTTCAGAGGAGACAGGAGAACACCATCATCAAGAATTGTTTCAGATTTTATAGCTCACCTGATGATAAGGAAAGGGTGTGAAGCCTTCTTGGCGCATGTCATGAATACTGAGGTGAGTTAAGGGAAGCTAGAATATGTTATGATTATGAGAGAATTTCTAAATGTATTTCCAAAAGATTTACCTAGTTTTCCATCAGTAAGACAAATTAAGTTTGCTATTGACTTGATTCTCGAAACCGCACCTATTTCTATACCACCTTATAGAATTGCTCCAGCTAAACTGAAGTAGCTTAAGGAATAGTTGGATGAACTGTTAGAGAAGGGGTATATAAGGCCGAGTTTGTCACCATGGGGAGTGCTTGTTATGTTTGTTAAGAAGAAGGATGGAACATGGAGGATGTGCATTGATTATCGAAGACTCAACAAGGTGACTATTAAGAACAAATATCATCTGCCTCGGATTGATGATCTATTTGACCAGCTGTAGGGAGAAAAGGTCTTTTCCAAGATTGATCTCAAGTCAGGCTATCATTAGCTCAGAATCAAGGAGTCTGATATGAATAAGGCAACCTTCAGGATACATTATAGGCGTTATGAGTTTCTGGTCATGCCCTTCGGATTGACAAATGCTCCAGCTGTATTCATGGATCTCATAAATAGGGTCTTCAAGGAGTATCTGGATCGATTTTTCATAGTGTTTATAGATGACATTTTGGTCTATTTCAAGAGTGAAGAGGGACGTGAGGGACATCTCAAGATAGTGTTACAGACACTAAGGGAGAAGGAACTTTGTGCCAAATTTAGCAAGTGTGAGTTTTGGCTTCGTAAGATGGTATTCCTTGGACATGTGATTTTGGAAAATGGAGTACATGTTGATCTGAGGAAAGTTGAAACACTCAGGACCGTGACAGAAGTAAGGAGTTTTCTGGGATTGGCAGGCTATTATAGGAGGTTTGTTGAAAGATTCTCTATGACAGTAGCTCCGATGACCAAGTTACTGTGGAAGAGTTAGAAGTTTATCTAGAGTGATGAATGTTAGAAGAGCTTTGAAGAGCTTAAGCATAGATTGACAACTGCCCACAAGAGATGAGGGTTATACAGTTTACATTGATGCTTTAAGAAAGGGTTTGGGTTGTGTGTTGATGCAAGGACATAAGGCAATAGTATATGCCTCGTGGCAGCCAAAGTATTATGAACTAAATTACCTGACTCATGATCTAGAATTAGTAGCAATAGTTTTTGCCCTGAAGATTTGAAGATGTTATTTGTATGGAGCTCAGGCACGGATCTTTACAAACGATAAGAGTCTTAAGTATTTGTTGAGCCCAAAGGAACTGAATTTAAGAGAGAGAAGATGGTTAGGGCTAATTCAGGATTATGATTTGTTGATTGAGTACCATCCAAGAAGAGAAAATATAGTGGCAGATGGCTTGAGTAGGAAATCCTCAATAGCTGACATTCAGACGGTTTATTTGTTGTTATTGTAAGAGATGGCTAAGCTTAAGATAAGCTTGACATAGGAGGAACCTAATTGCATTATTGAAAATTTTAGATTGAGATCAATACTCAAGGAAGAAGTTAAGGAGTTACAAACACAGGATGCAGAATTATGTAAGCTCCAAAAAAAATTTAGAATGGGAAGAAATCTTAAGTGGAAGTGAGGAATGATGGACTTATGATTGTGGGAAATAGGCTCTGTATTTCAAATGTCAAGGAAGTAAAGGACGAGATACTCGACGAGGCACATAATGTGCCCTTATGCTATACACCCAGATAGCACCAAAATGTACATAGATTTGAAAGATCGTTTCTAATGGAAAGGCATAAAGAAGGATGTTGTAGAGTATGCAAGCAAGTTTCTAGTATGTCAGCAAGTCAAGGATGAATATCAGGCTTGTTTACTCAAGTTAAGGCTATTGTCCATTCCTGAGTGGAGTGGCAAAGGGTGACTATGGAATTTTTTATAGGTTTGCCCAAGACCATTAGGAAGCATGATGCCATATGGGTTATTTTTGATTGTTTGACAAAGTCAGCCCATTTTTTGGTAGTTAAATAGACTGATTCTCAACTCTATAGTTTCTGACAGAGATCCTCAGTTTACTTCGAGATTTTGGAGAAGCTTACAAGAGGATTTGGGAACCAAGTTAAATTTTAGCACTACTTTTCATCCTTAAACAGATGGTCAATCTGAGAGGACTATTCAGACCCTTGAGGGAATGCTCAAGGCATGTGTGATGGATTTCAAAGGAGCTTAGGATGAGCATTTGCCATTGGTCAAATTTGCTTACAATAATTTATACTATTCAAGCATTCAAATGGCCCTTATGAAGCATTGTATGGAAGTAGAACTCCGATATGCTAGGATGAAGAAGGAAAAAGGAAACTGATAGGGCCAGAGTTACTCTAGATGACAGTTAACAAGGTCAATCTGGTTAAGCAACGACTTAAAGTAGGACAGGATAGAATGAAAAGTTACATTGATGCACATCGGAAAGAAATGAAGTATGAAGTTGGTGAACAAGTCTTCCATAAGACATCTCTTTGGAAAGGAGTCATAAGATTTGGAAAGAAAGGAAAGTTGAGTCCAAGATATGTGGGTCCGTATGAGATTGTTGAGAGGATTGGACCACTTGCCTATAGGTTAGTGTTGCCCTCGAAATTGTCACAGATACATGATGTCTTTTATGTATCCATAATAAGGAAGTATAGATCGGATCCCTCTCATATGATTCAGACCACTGAGGTTTAGCTGAGAGATTAAATGAGTTATGAGGAGATTCTAGTGGAGATTTTGGAAACTAAGAAAAAAGACCTCAGGAACAAGACAGTTCAACTAGTCAAAGTCCTGTAGAGAAATCATTCTATAGAAGAGGCCATATGGAAGCCTTTGGAAGCCATGAAAGAGAAGTATCCACAACTCTTCAATGATTCAGGTAAGAATTTCGAGGATGAAATTCTTTCAAGAGGGGAACAAATGTTAGCACCGATTTTTTTCTTTGATTAAGCATGATTTAAATTATTATGAGGTCTTTGCGGATTTATTTTATGAGGTTAATTATTATGCTAATGTTGGTAAGATTTTATAAGATAGGTTAATTGAATTAAATTGTTAAGAGTGTATAGCATAGAGGGCATTATAGGCAAGACACTTAAGGTCAAAAGAACAAAAGCTTATGAGAAAGGGTAAAATGGACTTTTTAGGCTCATTAAGGGTAGAATGGGAAAAAGAAGAGTGGCCTCACTCTTGAGAATGAAGAAAAAACAAAAATAGATAAGGAAAAAGCGAAAATACGAAAATAAGAAGAGAAGAAGTGAGGTTTCAGTGGTTGAGAGGAAAGAAAATAGTTGAGCTAAGATTTCATCTTTTCTAAGCTTTCAAGAGAGATTTTGAGGTTGTGCAAGAAGTTAAAAAGGTAGAGGAAGATAAGAGCTTTCTTTTGAACTAATAATCTCTTCATTGGGTGAAGATTCAAGGTAAGGTCTTACTTAATCTTTTGAATTTTTGGAAGGGTTTTGGTTCATATAGTTTAGGAAATGCATAGGTTGAAGTTTTCTATATGCAATTTTAGTAAATGTACTTTGTGGGTCTTCAATTTTGCAACCCAATTAAACTTGAGATTTTTGCCTATAAAAAGGGAATCAAAAAAGACAAGAGAAGCAAGAAGAGAGGTATATTTGAGCAAGTCATAAGCAAGGAATTCAAGGTGGATTATATTTTTATAATTACATAATAAGCCATTAATGTTTCCTTCAAGAAATGGAAATAAATGTTTCAACTACATGTTGTCCATTTATTGTTCTTTAAATGCTTTGAGAAAGTGCTACATGTTGTGTATATAAATTTTGTTAATGAATTATGAAATGAAAAGTGGAAATGATTTTGAAAGGTTATCAAGTTTATGAAATCATGTTTTGAAAAAGTGCCAATTTGAGAAACAAGTTTACAAGTTGTGAAATGCATGATTATATGGGTTTATGGTGATCCCCTAAGTATGTCAAGTGTACTTTGACCAAAGGCTTCTCCCGCCTACTTGCTAGTGGTTTGGAGCTCTTCCTTAGACTCCTTTATGTTCATGGCTACGTAAGACCATTAAGTGGGATTACAATAGTATGTTATGTTCACGTCTACACAGGACCATTATATGGAAATGTATAATACATTCTATTTTGGATCCACCCAAACCATTTGATGTGCTTATTTATTGACAAGTTTGTTGAATGCATGACTTATGTTGTTTATAATTTGCTTGCTAAATTGAGAATTGGGAAATAAGTTCTTATGATTCAATGTGAGTTTTACAATGGAAATGAATATTTTAATGATTTTGCTTGTTACCGATTATAAAACTGTTATCCACGAGCTTTAAGCTCACACCCCCTTTCCGTCCCATCTTCAAGTGATGAACAAGAGATTGAGTAACCAAGAGCCAAGGCGTCACTCTACTTTTTCAATGTTTTTATATTTTAAGTTAGATTTTGTAAACACAAGGCTTTAGTTACATTTCAAACTTGTTAGGGCAAGTACCTTTTGTATTTTGGGTTTTCGGATTATGATGTATTGTGGCTTTAAATGCCCATTAAAGATTTGTAAAAAATATTATCTTATGATGTTAATGAAAAATAATTGTGATATGCTCAAGACTTTCCAAGTCTTTACATTGTATTTTTAATCTTCTCATAGGTGTAAAAATTGTATTCTGACTTCAGGAGAAAAACTTTATTAATCTAGGTTAAATTGGACATAGTTGTCTTCTTGAAAGTTGTAACTCATCTTTCTAGCTTTCCAGTGATATAAAATATGAAATTTTTGGATATCGAAGGTTGGAGATATAATAGGATGTATAACAAAACAGCTATGGTAAGGATGAGAATTTGTTGTATATCATGAGATTTGAATTGAGATTTGGGAGTTTAATACAACCAAATTGGTAACTAAATGCTTAAGGAGTGATGTTGCATCAGAAGAAGTGAATTTGGGAAGATTACGAGTAAAAGTGATGTTAGAATGGATGTAGGAATCATTGGAGATGCTTTGGAGAGTGTAGTTAGTGATTTAGAACTTTTGGGGAAGTGAGGAAGACCCTGTAGAAATACCTTCGTCTGATTCATCTTAGACTACATCGTCTGATTCATCTTATACTGAACCCCTTTATCTGATTCATCTTAGATGGAATCATCTAATTCATCTTAGACTGAATTGTCTAATTTACTTTATACTGAGTAGTTTGATTCATCTTAGACTAGATCGTCTGGTTCACTTTAGACTGAATCGTCTTATTCATCTTAGACTGAATCATTTCATCTGATCTATCTACACTTTTGGAAATTTGAGATTTTGACCCTTAAGATAGCAAAATCTCTCTTCAAGGTCTTCACAAAACTTGTAGATCTCGAAGTCCTTTTTGAGACAGTTTTAAGATGATCTTAATCTGACATCTCTAGCAAAAGTTATTCTAATTGTCGCAAAGAAGGTCCAATATGACTGAGGACATAATCATGTTTGATTCTTTTGGCCATAACTTCATCATCCAACCTCCAAATGAAGTGATTCTTGAACCAATGGATTCCTAACACATTTTTCTATCTCTCCAAAAACATTAGTGGCTTTTGAACTTGATATGAAAAAGATTGATGGAAAAAAGTGAGGGGTCAGTTGAGAGAGCATGAATGGGGTATAGACATAGTTTGGTTTCTTAAGCATATCTTCATCAATAGAGATCCGATTGAGATGGTTCTTTCTTCAAAATAAAATAGATACCTAGAGATACAATTTTTTTGAAAAGGTCAAACTATGATTTTGGTGATTGACTAGTGTGGGCACACACCCTTGTGGGATGATGGATAATAAGGGTTCATTTCTTCATAAAATTGGAGAATTGAGTGTCGACTTGATGTTGTCTCACCCTCTGCGGATATCGAATCTTAAGCTTGTAGGATGGTGGTACTTATGGCTTGTTTTCTTCTTTCTCTTCCACATTTTTCTTTTATTGACTATCTTTTTGAACACTTGGCTTCCCTGATTGCTTGTCACTCCTAAATGTGATTGTCTTAAGTTGTTCCTTTGGATTGGCCTCAGTGTTGCTTAGTAAGTTTCTTGCATTCCTAAAACATAAAGCATTAGCAAATTGACTTATCTGTACTTCCAAGTAATGGACGGATGAAGCATGGCTCTTCACAATCTAATCAAACTTTGCCTCCATTATCTTTTAAATTTCCTCCCAGCTCGAAAACATCCTCTTTTGGTTCTCTTTTTGATTTGCCAGTTTGGACCCCAAAACATCAATTAACCTGTCCATTTTTGTCTTCAAAGGTCCAAGTTGGTCTTGTTGAAATCTAGGAGGTCCTTGCAGTTTTGCTTGGACACCTTCATTATTAGTACTCTAAGAAAATTTTGGGTAGTTTTTCCAACTCAGATTATAAGTATTAGAGTATAGATTGTTACATTGTTGTGGCCTAATTAATTTGCCTGTTTTATGCTACTAGCTCCCAACAAGAAGCATTATGTTGTATAATTATTGTCCTACCCACATAACTCATACTCTGATTACATAGCATTGACTGTAGATGAAGATGCTCCTTGCATATTGCTTAAATGCTTGGTGAGGGCTGTGATATGTGCCTGTAAAGCTGTAATGGAGTCAATTGCGATCATACCTTTTTGCTTCTTTTTCCCTTGTTTACTCCTCTCACTTGAACACATACAACTATTTCTTGCCAATTCTTCAAAAAGATCATAAGCTGCATCATCAAAGATCCTTCAACAGCTACATTAATGGTTCCTCTTATTCTCTAATTTACACCATTGTAGAATGTTTGCAAAAGGAACTCCCTCGAAAGGTTATGGTAGGGCAGCTTTTCTGTAATTCTTTTAAACCTCTCCCAAGCTTTATATAAAGACTCCCCATCACTTTACTGAAATTTTATGACTTCCTTTATGATTCTTATTGTCTTGGTTAAGAGGAAGTATTTAGCAAGGAATGCTTGGGCTAGCTGTTCCCAAGTAGTGATCTGCCCTAAACTAAGTGAGTTATACCATGCCTTTGCCCGATCTCTTTAAATGAAAAAAAATAATCGCAGCCTCATAGCATTGTCAAACATTACATTAAACCTAAAGGTGTTACAGATCTCCAAAAAAATTTACAAAATGGGTGTTGGGATCTTCGTTAGACAGCCCACAAAATTACATACTACTCTAAAGTATATTGAGGAGTGCTGGATTGATTTCAGAATTGTTTGCCACTACTACAACCTCATAAAATCCATCAATGTTCTTTCTATCCCTCCTTGTTCTTCTTACGGCATATTTCTTTATATATTGTCTTGGCGCTTTTCTCTTCTCAACTATTAATCATGCCTAGTGATATCCGATAACTCTTTGTCACTAAATCCAATAGACCTTTGCGTGCTCCTTATGTTCATACACCTACAAATATATAAGGAAAAGTATCAAAAACTCTTAAATCAAAGTAACCCAAACTAAACCAAATGATAAACAAACAATCCCCGGCAACGGTGCCAAAAACTTGTTGATTGCAAAACAAACTACTAGTTTTATGCTCAAAAGCACAAGTATATGGCTCATAACTTGTGGTAAAAGGCAGATATTGATCCCATAAGGATTGTACTTGGGCAACACGTAATTCAGGTTGTTCTTTGTTTAAGAAATAACAAAGATAAATTAAAGGTAAAAGGAAATAATGTAACCAAAGCTAAAATCGTAAGCTAAAACTTAGAGAAGTTAAGATTAAAAATTAGGACTTGTCATTATCCCTATTTGCTCCCTTTTAGTTAATTGATTTAATTTATGCTTGGCCTAAGATTTCCTAAAATTTTAGCTACCCTTTCTTAAGGTGCAACGAAATGTCATTAGTTAAATAAATTAGGATTAACTTTGGGATCTCTCGATAAACAAAGCCTTTCTTAAACATTCAACTAGATATAAAGATATCCTACAGGCAATATATCAATCTACAGAAATCTCTTCCTAATAAATCAATAACTTGTTATCTATAGGTCTATTAAATGTCAATTCTCTTTTTACATTTAATAGAGATTACCAAGCTCACTCTCTCGATTTGTTGCAAGGTTTAAGCTGAATAAATAACACAAACATTTATATCATTAAATCAACGACTGAAGGTTCACAATTAGTTCAAACAATAAACCTTAAAAAATATTTTAGCCATTCATAATGTAATTAACATCCCCAATAACCAAACAATCCATAATAAAGATGCTACAAGAGAAAAAACAAAATAAGAACTAAATGAAGCAAGCTCCTCCTCTTCTTTCCCCAAATATGGAAATTTTGGAATTGGTGTATTCTTTGCCCAATTGGGAATGAAAATCTTAATTCTCTACCTCTATCTATGCTCTTAATCTGTCTTTTAGCTCAAAAAGGCAAGTTTTCATGACCCTCTTCTTGGTCTTAGGGATTTGTGCCCTTATATATCACAATAAGTCATAAATCCCTAAAAATAAGTGAAACCTGTGTGTTCATTTTGCCTTCAGTTCCCATGATCGTAGGAATTATCCCTGTGATTCCCACGATCATGGGTTAATGTGGCAAAAACATTCTTAAGAGATTTCCCAAGGTTATAGGAAATAGGCTCATTCCTACGATTGTAGGTTCTTAATTTACAGCTCCTTCACTTCTCTTCTCCTCTCTTAGTCCCTAGCTCAATCATAAAGGTGGCCACCCTCAATTCCTACACGAAAATGATCAATTCTTACCCTAAGCCAACATCAAACATAAAAGAACATCAAAGTCAACAAAAACACACAAAATAAGTCATAAAACACCATAATAATAACTTATTATGCAAGAAACACATGTCAAATATTTAGAAAAACACACAATAATGCATAACCAACAAGTACAAGTTCTTTTAAGATAAAATCAAAGTTTAGCCTAAACAATTAAGCCCAAGACATCTAACATTAATAGCAAATTTGTCTAATCTAAGAATTCAAGTATCATTTTAAATTAGTTTTTAGAATAGAAGGTACTGATAGTGGCTTCCTAATGTGTGTAAGTTTTAATTAATAACCTCAATAATCTGCAAGCGTATGGGTCATTCGCATAGTATCTAAGGTGTTGATCACCCGAGGAGAGATAATCTAATCATAAAATCTAAGGCCAAAATAATTCGCAGTAATTCAAAATGTGACAAAACTAAGACAAGAATTTAATTCAATCATACAACTCAATTCAAAGAATTAATTATGAAAATATTAACAAAGTAGTAGTTGCAACACACACTCAAGAGTCAACTTGAAGGAACTATCAATTGAGAGAAAGGGGAATTTTTACCTATCTTTAATGCTAACCCAATTGATTATGAATTATCATATTATTGGTCCTAGACAATCCTAGGGTTTATTATTCTCTCTTGAGTTATAACCATTAACCTTAAATTATAAACCTTAATCAAATTATAGAAAATTGAAGTCTCTTAATTAACAATCTATATAAAACCCTAATTAAATCTAAAGTTGTCCAATAAACTATCAGGAACTTATATAAGATCTCTCTTCAAAAAATTACCGATTTGATTAATTTCGAGTTCTTATTAAATCATCGGACCCTCGTTAGCCCAATTTAATTATTTTTCATTCGATTCACTCTCTCAGTCTATTATCGAATTGTGCAATCATAGAAATTAATCACAATAAATCCAATAAATATAAAACAATCAGATTTTATTAAATCAAAGATTTAAAAAAACCCAAAGGTAAGTATTGAATATCTCAACATTCAGAATCCTATCGTCAAACTGTTATTCCTAATTCTATACAAAAATAAAAATGGAAAAATAATAGAAAATATGATTCTAAATGAAGATGGGAGGCAGCAACATTGAGAAACTCCAAATCCACGAAGTACGTCGATATGAGCTTCTTCTCTACTTCTCTCTTCCTTCTTCTCTTTCTCAATATCTCAATAATTCACTCTAGGGTTTCTCTCCAAAGTGGCTGATGCAAAAGCCCCTCTCTTCTTTTCTCTTATTCTTTATATATCTTTTGTGTTTTGGGCGGCCTTAAGGTTTTTCCAGGGTCCAAAAGTCCAAAAGCTCCCTTAAAACTTGACGTTTTAAGTGTCTACGCATCTACTGATGTAGTCATGTCATACGGGCCACGATTGTGCGTTGACTCAAGTGCTTTTATCACAGTCGTGGCCTATTTTGCCACTATTATAGACCATTGTTTTAGCCTGAGTGTCTTCGAAACTTCTTCGTTCTTCGATGTTGACCCTAAAACTATAACAAACACATCAAGGTACCTCAAAAACATAATAATTAAGCTCAAAGACTGTACCAACCCCTAAAAACACTTAAACATAGTTAATTAACAAACTAACACAATTCTAACCTAAACATATACTAAATGATCGGATTAATGGATAAACACATATCAAACTATGCCCTAAAACACGTTGCAATTTACACTTATCACATCGCCATACTTAAACATTTGTTTGTCCTCAAGCAAACAAAAACGATCAAACAAATGAAGACAACATAAAACACGCATATGCAATAATGAGACAATAGCTTCAACTTAACGAAACAAACTTAACTATAAACATAATCCTTGAAGTCATTCTAACTTATTAACAAGAAAAATCCACATCTAAGCACCTTGACTAAATATACAAACTGATCAAAATTTTAATGTTGAGTCTATTCACCCCAATTCATTTGCACACACACACATTGATAATCATTTAGTCAAAACAAAAGTGTAGCTCTTCCTTAGTAAGGTTTTCAAGAAAAATCAAGACAAGTTTGGTAAGTTTTTATTTGAAAACATTCTTTTTGTTGTTTTTTCCTTTAAAGACATGAACTTAGCCTTTTTACGCAAAGGCAAACATTTGTGATGACATCTAACACTAATAATAAGTTTGTCTAATCTAAAAATTAAAATATCATTTTAAATTATTTTTTAAAATATGAGGTATTGATCACGGTTTCCCGATATGTGTAAGTTCTAATTAATAACCTCGATAATTATCAAGCATACGGGTCATTCGCGTAGTACCTACGATATTGATCCCATAAGAATGGATAATCTAATCTTAAAATCTCAGGCCAAAATAATTCGCAGTAACTCAAAATGTAACAAAAGTAAGGCAAGAATTTAATTCAATCATGCAACTCAATTCCAAGAATCAATTATGAAAATATAACAAAGTAGCAGTTGCAACATACCCTTAAGAATCAACCTAAACGAATTATCAATTAAGAGAAAGGGAAATTTTTACCTATCTTCAATGCTAACCTAATTGATTATGAATTATTGGATTATTGTTCCTAGACGATCCTAGGGTTGATTATTCTCTCCTAAGTTATAACTATTAACCTTAAATTATAATCCCTAATCAAATTATGGAAAATTACAATCTCTCAATTAACAATCTATCTAAAGCCCTAATTAGATCTTAAGTTATGTAACAAACTATAGAAAACTTATGTGAGATCTCTCTACACACAATTACCGATTTGATTAATTTCTCATTTTTATTAGATCACCTAACTCTCATTATCCCAATTTAATTATTTTTCATTCGATTCACCCTATTACCAAATTATGCAATCACATAAATCAATCATAATAAATCTAATAAACATAAAACAATCAAATTTTATTAAATAAATAAAAAGCCCGAAGGTGAGTATAGAATATCTCAACATTCACAATCCTATCATCAAATTGCTATTCCCAATTCCATACAAAAATAAAAATGGAAAATAATAGGAAATACGATTCTAAATGGAGACAAGATGTTGCAACGTTGGGAAACTCCAAATCTAAGAAGTACGTTGATGTCAACTTCTTCTCTACTTCTATCTTCCTTCTCCTCTCTCTCAATCTCTCAACAATTCACTTTTATGTTTTCCCTCCAAAGTGGCTAATACAAAGCCCCTCTCTTCTTTTGTGTTATTCTTTATATATCTTTTGTGTATTGGGCAAGCCTAAGGTTTTTTGGGGATCTGAAAGGTCCAAAAACTCCCTCAAAACTTCACGCTTTTGAGTGTCTATGCGTTTTCTTGATGCAGTCCATGATTATGGGCCACATCTGAGCCTTCTATCATGATCATGGCAAGCAGGTCACGATCGTGGGTCGTGTCCTAGGTTTCTATCATGATTATGTCATATGGGCCATGATCGTAAGCTGACTCTAGTGCTTATGTCACAATCGTGTAGCCTATTTTGCCACGATAGGGGTCGTTGTTTTAGCTCAAGTGTCTCCAAAACTTCTCCGTTGTTCGATGTTAACCCTGAAACACTAACAAACACATCAAGGTACCCCAAAAACATAATAATTAAGCTCAAAGACTTATACTAACCCCTAAAAACACTTAAACAAAATTAATTAACAAACTAACACAATTTTAACCTAAATACATACTAAATGATCGGATTAATGGATAAACACATATCAAACTATATCCTAAAACATGATGCAATTTGCACTTATCAGGTACCAAATCATTTAGCATTGTAATAGGAGAAATAGTGAACTATTTTATTTCACAAAGTTCTAAATCTTTTATTAAAACCATACTAAATTCTCTAATTAAAATTTTTTTAAAGCTTAGATATTAATCTAATTCATTTTCATTTTAAACCATATATACTTCCCTGGGTATTTTATTTAATCTAAACCTTAGGATCTTTTTAAGTACTTAATTTTTTATTTTAAACATTGTCCTTCTAAGCATTTCTTTTAATTTAGCTTCAAGATCTATCTATAATCACAAAATCCTATGCAAATATTTTTTATTTGTAAACCTTCTAGAAAATGAATTGTATTAAGCATTTAAGAAAACAAAATACTCAAAAGTACAACAAAATTCCTACACCATGATAGGCATACTCTTGAATAGAGATGACTAGACAGTTACAATGCTAAGTTACATATTGAAAACATTGTCACCCTTCAGTAGGTTATAAATGTACTGCTTCCATAAACTATTAATGTAGTTCATATCGTCAAACCTATCCTTGAATAGGATGATATGTAGTTTGATTTTCTACATGAGTTCTCTATGGAAAATCTCCTTACAATTCTCTATATCATGGAATACTCTTTTATTTCTTTCATCTCAAATAGCTACCATAATAAATGACAAGATAATATAAAAGCACCATCTCTTAGTTTTGTTTTTAAACCAAATCATGGTACAATAATCTACAATTATATTCTAGCTATTTGGAGCATTGTGGATGTGACATAGATTAAAAAGTGAGTTCCAACTTGCATTGGTGAATTCATATTGAAAGAACAGATGCTACATGTTCCCTTAAAAAATTTTTTTACATAAAGTGCACCAATTGGGGATTTGCAATTATTTGGAGATTTTGTCAACTATTGGGAGCTTATTTTTCATAGTCATCTATAGAATTGTTAATGCTTGAGGGTTAAGGTGTTTGAACCATATTACATTGGTCTAGGGGATAGAATTTCATTTGCCTCTTAGGAATCTTTTACAAGAGATGTTTTTAAAATTTCTTGTGTTAGAATGCTTCCGAATTATACCATCATCATCATCATCTAGGAGGGTATTTTTGGAATGGGATAGTTGTCAAATGCCTTTCTTTTGATGAGAGCATTAGCTACTAAATCTTATTTATATATCACTATTTTAGTGTGGAAGGATGATTCTACAATGGTCTAATTGATAAGCATTTATCATACTAGAAGCTAGTACTCTTTCCGTTACCATTCAAGTTGATGAATTCCATTCTAACTTTTCTTCTATCTAGTAGAATGCTTTTCATAATCTAGGAAATTCTAGAAGGTGGATTGGAGTTCCAGATGTTATTAGTTCCAAGGTAGCAACCATGTACACATTTGGACCACTAGCATTGTTTATCATTGCATAATATCTAAAGCCTATTAATCAACATGATTGTGTTTATAATTTTAGGAGAAATGCTGTCAAGGCCCCCTTTATCTTTTTGCTTGTGAATCTTAGCCTATTTAACTTTAGCTATGCTTTTGGAGTTATTAGTGCCAGTCCATAAAAAATTCCTAACAACTGTGTCAATATGGAGTAGATTGGACCAATAAAAATAGTTGAGTCTAAAAATCAGGTAAGGATAATTTTAAACTATATCCTTATAATTATGCACAGTTTATAAAATTATAAAAATTTTTATTAATAAATTATTTTATAGTGAATCATATTTTGAATTAGTAATTAATTAAACTAATGATTAATAATTAAATAACTGAGTTTTTACGAAATTTCTTTATATTTAATATGGTACAAAATTTTCAATGTTTATATTTTGTTACATGTTGTGATGTGTATCGCTTGATAGCTCGAGAGAAAATTATGATAATTGAATTTGCAATTATGCACGTGCATAATTAATATAAATTACATTCATGAAAATAGATAAAGACTAGTTTATAACAATTTAAGAATAGATTGAAAAAGGTGTGAATTTGTGGCTTGCTTAGGATAGGTTTTATTCGGTCATCATAGATTAAAGAGTTGTTGAGATATAAGTAGGTTATGGCTAGGTACTGTCTTGGGGCATTCTAGGTCCCAAAGATGCCCTGTGTCGATAGTTAGGTACTAGAGTTGTATCAAAATATCTTGAGTTCGGAAAATATCTTATATTGATGGCTAAGTACTGAAGTAGTTTTGTAGCTCCCCTTCACCGCAGGGTACAGATCGGGACACCCGCAGGTCATTCCGATACATATCCTACGATAAGGGTGAGCTACGATCAATCACTACAAACACTTCACATGGCATCATAATAAAACATCAGTA
>JAOSBK010051798.1:0-17490 GCA_027568895.1 Erythroxylum shatona
GGTTCAAAAGAAAGCTCTTGATTTTCTCTACCTTTTTCCCTTCTTGCAAAACCTCTAAATCTCTCTAGAAAGCTTAGGAAAGATGAAACCCTAGCTCAAATCTCTTCCTTCCTCTCAACCACCGAAATCTCTCTTTCTCTCTCTCTTTGGTTTTTGTTATTTCACTTTTCCTCTCCCATTTTTGTTTTTCTCCTTCTTAAGGAAGGAAACAACACTTCTTTCTACCCATTTTACCCTTAATGAATGATAAAAGTCCACCTTGCCCTTCCTTTAAGGCCTTATGGTTTTTAAACTTAAGTGACTTCACAAATTTGGCCTTACACTCTCCCACTACTTTAACAAGCTAATCTTTTTCAACCTAATTAACCTAGCAAGACCCAAAAATTTGTCTCATCATGCTAAAAATTTTCAGGGTCCAACATTTCTCCCCCACTTAAGAAAATTTCGTCCTTGAAATTTTTACCCGAGCTATTAAAAAGGTGCGGATACTTTTCCCTTATGGCCTCCATGTGCTCCCTTGTGGCCTCTTCAACAGAGTGATTTGTCCATAAGACTTTGACCAGTTGAACCATCTTGTTCCTCAGGACTTTTTCCTTGGTGTCTAAGATCTCTACTAAAATCTCCTCGTAACTCAGATCATCTCTCAACTAAACCTTAGTGGTCTGAATAATGTGGGATGGATCCGATCTGTACCTTCTCAATATGGACATATGAAAGACGTCATGTATCTGTGACAATTCTGGTGGTAGCGCCAACCTATAGGCTAGTAGTCCAATCCTCTCTACAATCTCATATGGACCCATATATCTATGACTCAACTTGCCCTTCTGGCCAAACCTCATGACTCATTTCCAAGGAGATGTCTTAAGAAAGACTTTCTCACCGACCTCATACTCCATCTCCTTTCAGTGTGTATCAGCATAACTCTTCATTCTATCTTGTGCTGCCTTAAGCCATTGTTTAACTAGATTGACCTTATCGACCGTCATCTGAAGTAGCTCTGGCCCTATCAGTTTCCTTTCTCCTTCTTCATCCCAACATATCAGATTTCTACATCTCCTTCCATACAGTGCTTCATATGGAGCCATCTGAATGCTCGAATGGTACGAATTATTATAAGAAAATTTGACCAATGGAAAATGCTCATCCCAAGCTCCTTTGAAATCCATTACGCATGCCCTGAGCATTCCCTCAAGGGTTCAAATGGTCCTCTCAGATTAATCATCTGTCTGGGGGTGAAAAGTCGTGATAAAATTCAATTTAGTTCCTAAAGCCTCTTGTAAGCTTCGCCAGAATCTCAAAGTAAACTGAGGATCTCTGTCAAAAACTATAAAGTCAGGAATTCCATGTAATCTCACTATCTTATCAATATATTTCTTTGCTAGCACATGCAAAGAATCAGTTTGTTTAATTGCCAAAAAATGGGCTGACTTCATTAAATGATGCACAATAACCCATATGGCATCATGCCTCTTACTAGTCTTGGGCAAACCCATTAAAAAGTAGATTGTTACCCGTTGCTACTTCCACTCAGGGATGGAAAATGTCCTTAACTTGCCCGAAGATGGCTGGTGTTCAACCTTGACTTGCTGACACACTATACACTTGCTCACATATTTTTCTACATGCCTCTTCATGCTTTTCCACTAGAAATGCTCTTTCAGATCTTTGTACATCCTTGTGCTACCTAGGTGCATGACATAAGAAGCATTACGTGCCTCATCCAATATTTCATCCTTCACTTCCTTGACATTTGGGATACAAGGTCTGTTTCCTACAACCAGGAGTCCATCATCCCTTAGTACCACTTCAAATTTCTTGCCATTCTTAATTTCTTCATAGAGCTTACTCGATTTTGCATCCCGTGCTTGTAACTCCTTGACTTTTTCCCTGAGTATCAGTCTCACTCTGAAATTAGCAAGAATACAATTTGGTTCCTCTAGTTTCAAGCTTATCCTAAGCTTAGCCATTTCTTCCAATAACGGCAGATAAACTATTTGAACATGAGCTATAGTGGATTTCCTACTCAAGGCATCCACTATCACATTCGCCTTTCTTGAATGATATTCAATCAACAGGTCATAATCCTTAAGCAATCTAACCACCTTCTTTATCTCAAATTTAGCTCTTTATGACTCAATAAATACTTGAGACTTTTATTGTTGGACCTCGCTTCCGAAACCCAACATTCGGGGCAAACAATGCTAAACCTCGCTTTTGGAGCCCAGCATTCGGAGTCATTAACACAAATAGTACTTGCCCTGGACCATACTAAACCTATTTTGGCACATTTAGTATAACTTTTGCTATGGATATCAGATTAAGTTGTTCTTTAGATCGAAAGTGGACTTCAAGATCTACAACTTTCCTGAAGACCTTGAAGACAATTTCTATCATCTAAAGAGTGGGACCAGACAATATGGTTAGATGAACACGGACAAAGGGTGAGACGAATTGGAAAAATTTTCATAACTTGGATTAAGGTGGTATTTAGATGATTTGAAAGATGACTTCGAGATCTACAACTTTCATGAAGACCTTGAAGACAAATTTTGTCGTCTAGAGGGTCAAATTTGGATCAGAAGATGTTCGGGTCAACATAAGATGAAATAGAAAGTCCCAAGATGAAGGGTGAGATGAATTGGAAAAATGGTCATAAATTTCTTTAGAGAACTTGGATTAAGGTGGGTTAGATGAACCCAGACAAAGGGTGAGATGAATTGAAAAAATGGTCATAATTTTCTTTAAAAAACTCAGATTAAGGTGGTATTTGGATTATTTGAAAGATGACTTCAAGATCTACAACTTTCATGAAGAATTGAAGACAAATTCTATCATCTAGAGGGTCAAATTTGGACCAGAAGATGTTTTGGTCAACGTAAGATGAAACAAAAAGGCAACCTAAGATTAAGGGTGAGACGAATTGGAAAAATGGTCATAACTTTCTCTAGGGAAGTCAGATTAAGGTGTTATTTAGATGAATTGAAAGAGGACTTCAAGCTCTACAACTTTCATGAAGACTTGAAGACAGATTTTGTCATTTAGAGGGTCAAATTTGGACCAGAAGATGTTCCGGTCAACATAAGGTGAAACAGAAACTCAACCTAAGACGAAGGGTGAGACGAATTGAAAAATGGTCATAACGTTCTCTAGAGAACTATGATTAAGGTTTTATTTTGATTATTTGAAAGAGGAATTCAAGATCTACATCTTTCATGAAGACCTTGAAGACAAATTCTGTCGTCTAGAGGGTCAAAATTGGATCAAAATATGTTCTGGTCAACGTAGGATGAAACAGAAAGTCAACCTAAGATGAATGGTGAGACAGATTGGAAAAATGGTTATAACTTTCTCTAGAGAACTTAGATTATGATATTATTTGGATGATTGGAAAGAGGACTTCAAGATCTACAACTTTTATGAAGATCTCGAAGACAAATTCTATAGTCTAGAGAGTCAAATTTGAACCAGAACATGTTTTGATCAACGTAAGATGAAATAGAAGGTCAATCTAAGACGAAGCAGAAGGTCAACCTAAGATGAAGTAGAGTCAACTTAAGATGAAGTAGATGGTCAACTTGAGACAAAATAGAAGGTCAACCTAAGACAAAATAAAAGGTCAACCTAAGACGAAGCAGAGTATACTCCTGAGCATCTCCACTCATAAAGATCATAACTTTCTACTTCGATGTCTAAAAATTTCATACTATATACCTTTGAAAAGGTAGAAAGATAAGCTACAACTTTCCAGAAGACAACTTTGACTAATTTAGCCTCAATTAGTCCAGTTTTTCCCCTGAAGTCGGCGCACAATTTCTATACCTAGGAAAGACTTAGCTTTTAGAATGTACAACTACAAAGATCATGCACGTACACCTTGGAACTTTTCAATTCTAAACTCATTTGCCAAATCAAAAGAAATCCATACATAACTTTAATTACATAATTAACATTATAATTAAAAAAATCTTTACACATAATTCAATATACATAGGATGCTCAATGTTTAACATGCTTATAAAGTTATCCAAAACTGATCGAACTAATTTAGTTACAAAAGTTTTTAATATTTTGGAGTTTTCGATGCCTTGCAAGGATTGCTAACCTTCTTGTTCTGCACCTGAGGAGGGAATAGTGGGGTGAGCTACACAACTCAGTGGCTAATATATTTATAATAATTGGCAATTGACCAAAGTCAAGCATATGTACATGTATATATATAGATATATTCAGCAATTTAAGCATTCATTAATTTAGCTTAAAAAATTTATAACATATCACACTCAAAATGATTCAAACTTAGCAATACAATTATGAAATGCACAACGAATAGCTTGAGAGTTTCGTGGAATGAAACAGAGAAATTGAAGTTTGCTCTGTGAACAAAACGAGTCTAAATTCTCAGGATCTCATGGCTTCAAGCGGGCAGCCAGGAGCAGGCTATGGATCAACGTGCACGTGACTAGCGAAACAGGTTTCTCTCTTGCCCAAAAAAAGCACATAATCATGCTCAATATCATTTTATTAATTGCTCAAACTTTCATGCTTATCTTCTTTTTATCTAACTCAAAATGTTATAACCTTTTTCAGGGAATAACATAATCACTATGCATTTCCAAACACTCACAATGATTTCAATTTCTCACAAATCAATTCCAAGCGAAAATAACATACACATACATAGGCAAGAATTTGCCCAATTAAACTATAACTATAAATACATTACCTACCTAATTAGCTTGCGAAAACCAAGTCAAGCTTGCCTTTCCCCTTGCTCTTAGTTAGGATTCCCTTTGATCCCTACAATAACCAAGGTCACATTTAAAACAACATTCTAATAAAATTCAACAACTTCAAAAATCACACAATTTCAACAAACACAATTTGAACTCAAATCTAACCTACCCATAACCCATCTAGGTTAGAAAACCCAAGACCTAGTTTAAAACCCTAAAATCAATTAGGTTCTCCTAATCTATCTTCTTCCAACACAAACATTTCCATTCTCTACACTAACTCTTTTTCCTTTCTAACTCCTTCTTCCACAACACAACTCATTCCTTTAATAAAGCAAGAAGCAAATGTCCAATTGATGGGTACTCATATGCTTATTGGAACTAAACTTGATAAAGACAGAGAAGGAAAGTTGCGGATGACACAAGGTATAAAAAATGATTGGATCACCACTATATCTTACAAGCTCAAAATTAGACATTATGCTTAGTATATGCCTTTGTAAATGCTTTCAATCAAATCCAAAAGAAAGCCACCTTCAAGCAGTCAAAGAAACTTTCAATATCTCCAAGGAACTATAGATGGTAACCAAAATTTGATTCATTTGTGATGCAGTGAGCTATTGTGATGCAGATTGTGCAGGTGATAAAGTCAATCAAAAAAACATAAGTAGTCACTGTCAATTTCTTGGAGGATGTCTAGTATCTTAGTCCTATAAGAAGCAAAATTGTATAGTGCTTTTGAAGACTGAAGCAGAATATATAGCACCTGCTAGCTGTTGTGCCTAAAGCTTGTCGATGAAGCATCAATTATAGGATTTTTCTCTAAATTTTTCTCATATTCTTATATTCTGTGATAATACTAGTGCTATAAATCTTTCTAAAAATCATGTGCATCATTCTAGGACTAAGCATATATAAATCAAAAATCATTTCTTAGACATCGTGTTTTAAAAAGAACCATTGACCTTTTCTATGTTAATACTGAGAATCAAGCAACTGACATTACTTGTATGGAGTCACTACTAGGGTTTTTACAGACCACAAGAGTCTTAAGTACCTAAGGAGCCAAAAGGAGTTGAATTTGAGACAAAGAAGGTGGTTAAAACTATTGAAGGATTATAACTTGATGATAGAATATCATCCAGGGAAAGCTAATGTAGTAACAAATGCATTGAGTAGAAAATTGACAATAGCACATGTGGAGACAGTGTATCTTCATTTATTGAAGGAATTATCCATATTCAGGGTGACATTGAGACAAGCCGAATCTAGTTGTGTGTTGGCTAATTTTAGAGTAAGGCCAGTGTTGAATGAGAAGATCAAGGAGTTGCAGGACAATATAGAGGTAAGGGAAAATGGATCAATGGTGGTAGGAAACACGCTATATATACTATTAGAGGGAAGATGGATCGATGGTGGTAGGAAACATGCTATGTATTCCTGATATACAAGAGTTGAAAGACGAGATTATTAATGAGGCACATAATGTGCCTTATGCAATGCACCTAGGAAGTACTAGAATATATAAAGATTTGAAGGAGCATTTCTGGTGGAAAGGAATAAAGAAAGAAGTTGTAGAATATGCTAAAAGATGCTTAGTGTGCCAGCAAGTCAAACCTGAACACTAGGCACCTTCTGGCAAGCTTAAACCTTTGTCGATTCCGAACCGAAAATGGGAGAAGATTATAATGGATTTCTTGATGGGATTGTCAAGGACTAGTAGGAAGCATGACACAATATGGGTGATTGTGGATAGGCTAACCAAGTCCGCACATTTCTTTCTAATTAAGCAAACAGATTCTTTGAATGCTTTAGCCAAGAAATACATAAATGAGATAATTAGACTTTATGGGATTCCAAGTTCGATAATCTTGTATAGAGACCCTAGGTTCACCTTTAGATTTTCGAAAAACTTACAGGAGGCTTTGGAAACTAAGTTGCACTTTAGTACAACTTTCCATCCACAGACTGATGGACAATCGGAGAGGACAATACGAACTTTGGAGGCAATGTTGAGAGCTTGTGTTATGAAATTCAAAGACTCATAGGATGATCATCTACCTTTAATTGAATTTGGTTATAATAATTCCTATCACTCCAAAATTCTGATGGCACCTTATGAAGCTTTGTATGGTAGGAGGTGCAGAACTCCTATTTGTTGGGATAAGGAAGGTGAAAGGAGGCATTTAGGGCATGAGTTGGTATAAGTCACGGTTGATAAGATTAAATTGGTGAAACACAGAATTAAAGTAGCTCAAGACAGGATGAAGAGTTATGTGCAAAGTGTTTCTTAGAGCTTCTAAATGGAAAGGAGTTTTGAGATTTGGTAAGAAAGGCAAGTTTAGTCTAAGATATATAGGGACATATGAGATCATTGAGAAGATTGGGCCTTTAGCCTACAAATTATCTTTGCCATCAAAATTATCTAAGATTTACAATGTTTTCCACGTATCGATGTTGAGGAAGTAACAATCAAATCCTTCATACGTAGTTCAACCTTCAGAGGTCCAATTAAGGGAGGATTTAACATATGATGAGCAACTAATGGAGATCCTAGATTCGAAGGAAAAGATCTTAAGAAGAAAGATTGTAAAGCTGGTTAAAGTCTTATAGAAAAACCATGCAATACAGGAGGCAACATGGGAGCCTTTGGAGGCTATAAAAGAGAAGTATCCACACCTCTTCATGAACTCAGGTAAGAATTTCGAGGACGAAATTCTTTTAAGGGGGGAGAATTATTGGACCCTGAAATTTTCTTTCAAATATTATCGATTTAATGGTTTGATTTTTTGTTTTATTTAGTCCATTAAATTAGCAAGTATGAATAGAAATTGGAAATTAGAATGAAGTGTTAGAATTAAGTTAGAATTAATATGGTGGATAATAGGCCAAGTTACTAGTAGACTTATGTTAAAAGAAAGAAGGGTAAATATAGAAGGACTAGTTTACCGAGGGCAAAATGGGAAGAAAGACAAATAAAAAAGACTTGAACTAAGAAAGAAGAGGAGAGGATTGTGAAAAGCTAATAAAAGAGAGAAAAAAAAACGTAGAAAAAGAAAAGAAGAAGGAGAAAATTTTGGGAGAAGCTAGGAAGGAGAGAAAATCGTGGAGAAAGAAGAGAAATCAAGCTTGTTAAGGTAAGTTAATCATCTTTCTTCTTGCTTATTAAAGAATAAGTTATGTTGAGAATGAAGGGAAGAGAGAGAGAGAATGGCTGCTGTGTTGAAAGAAAATGATTTAAGGGAAACCATTTGATTTTAGGATTTCTAAACTAGGTTTTTCTCTTGTCAACTTAGATAGACCATGGGTAAGTTAGTGCTAAGCTCAATTTCCCAATTATTTCATTTTTGTGATTTTGAAACTTTATGAATTTTATTGAAAATTGGATTGAAGGGGAAATTTGGTTTATTTAAGAAATCAAGGAAAACCAATCCAAGAGCAAGAGGAAAGGCAAGCTTGACTTGGATTTTACAAGCCAATTAGGTGGGTAATTTATTTATAGTTTTTGTGTAATATGAGCAAAATGTCTTGTATGTGTATATGTATGAGAATTAGTAGTTTTGATAAATCAAATGAGTAGGGATTATAGGATTTAATGGAACAAAGTTGCTATTTGAATTGATATGAAGTGGTATTGCACTAGAAGGGGTGCAATTGAGAAGATTATGAGTGAAAGTAATGTTAGAATAGATGTAGAAAGCATGGGAGAGGCTTTGGAGGGGCTTGGGTATCCCCTATGTCCGTTAGACGAACTTTAGGCCCATTAAATGGACCTTCTCAGGTCTAAGAGGACCCCCAACATCGCCCATGTCCATTTAACAGACATTAAGTCCATTAAACAAACCTTCTCAAGTTTGGAATGGCCCTCAACCCTGTGTATGTCTATTAGGTGGACATGTATGTCCATTTAACGGACATACACTGTGCACTTTCGGAATTTGATTAAGGATATAATCATGGTTAATTCTTTTGGCTATAACTTCATCATCCGTCCTCCAAATGAAATTCGTGAAGCAATAGATTCCTAACACATTTTTCTATCTCTCCGCAAAAATTGATAACCTTTGGTGTTGATTTCAAAAAGATGGATGGAAAGAAAGTGAGGGTTCAATAAAATAACCCTGCAGGGTATTCCACTCACTCTTTATGACTCCGAATAGTTCCAAAAACAGGGTCCAACAAGAAGTGCACTGGGTTATAAATGATGATGATTTAAAGGAATAACATTCTCGGTTGATTAGACAACCACGAACCAGAGGAAGTCTTACAAAGCAAGTCGAGAAAATTTCTGAACAAAATGAAAACCCTAATGTTGAAAAGAAAGAGGAAGGAGAATCCAAAAAATGAAAAAGGGAAGAAATAAATAAGGGAAAAGCGCATATGAATGAAGAAACCTTTGATAGAAATAAGTTATTTGATGAAGAAATGATTCCTAAAGAAAAAAGGGCAAAGAAGATTAAAAAAACTTGCACAAAAAGGAAAGACATTAATACCACCAAAAATGTTTCAATCAACGGAAGCTAAAATTTTCTACAAAATACAATACAAGAAAAGAAAGGTGGTTGTTGGGTGGATCTTGCCTCCCATGATGTTTGATGATATAGGTATACCTATCTCTCCTTACTTTGTTTCCATTAGTTGGAAAATTCTTCTGAAATTAAATGAGACAATATGCGATGTGAAAATATTCTACACACATAAAAAGGGAAGAATTTAATGGAAAACTAGCTATTGTCTTATGGGTGCATGAATTTGGAATTTTAATTTATGAGAAAATCTTAGGAGATATACTAGAAGTAGTTCCTATAGGAAGAACTAATTTTTCCTATCATAAGTGGAATGTTGATGATCTGGAGTTAGTTAAAGTTGTCAAATCCATCTGCCTTCATGCTAAAAACACCCATGAAGAGAGACCCTAAAGTAGACAATTAGACTTAATATCATGATTCCTTGCATCGTTTTTAGCTACTTCAATATTTCCCAGGAGTAGCTCATTGAAAGTTGCAAATTGTTGGACACTTATTTAGTGTATAATTTGCTAAAAGGGAATAAAATGAAGCTTCCAGCTATGATCTTAAGGCTCATGGTGGATAAGGGGAATCATAAGAATACTACAGGTTGCCTACCTAGAATATTTCTCACCAAGATTTTCAACCATTATAAAGTTCCTTTTGCAAATTTGAATTGGTATGTGCTGGCTAAGTTTCACCCTTCCATTCCTTATCAGTTTGGATATAGATTGCAAAAAAATGCATGGGCAGACAAAAAATCTAAAAAAGTAGTAGAAAATTTTGATCTTGCTCTAGACCAACTTATGTCCCTCCTCGGGATGAAAATAGTGCAAATCTTTAATAACACCTAAAGAATATTCAAGCCAATCAAGAACAAATAGATAGTTTATATAATTAGATTCTTGATGTGCAGATTTTGATTAAAAGAATCCTTGAATCTCTTCAATAACTTTGTTGCTATTTACTTTCTGCTTGACTTATTTATACTAATGATTTTGTTTGATGAATGATTTACTCTTTCCCTCTATTTCATTCGGTGTTATTTCACTTCCTCCTTATACTCTATTAATTTTGATAATGACAAAGGGGGAGAGTTTATGTGGATATATTTTTTTCATTTTTGCATATATGATGATATATTTCTCAATTCATATTTCTCAATGCTACCTCGATTATATATGTGATTGACTCTACTGTTGAACTTGTGAAAATCTGTGATATATAAATGATAGGTTACTTTCTTAAAAGACATACTCCTTCTAAATGTCTGAACATGTAAAAGTCACAGGCATATTTTAGAATCATCTATTATCTCTTTGAATTTTGAAAAATGTATCTATTATTGCTTGTCATCATCAAAAAGGGAAAGATTGTTAGCTTAAGGTTTATGATTAACGATTTTGATGATAAATGTATATTATTTCAAAATTCAAATTGGATTTATTTCCTTGTATAATTAACAGTCTATTTCTCAAAAGGAAATAAAGTTATAAGAAATACACTTTCTTTCTTATAGGAACCATCATTATGAACTTGCCTTATTAAAAATAGTTTCTCTGAAAGGATCCTACCAATTATGAACGTTGTATATTAGCATTGTGATTATTGGAAGATTTTTGGAAAATATGACATCGAAATTATTTAGATTTAAATCCATACAATTGATTAAAGATGCAAGTGAAGCAATGGCTAGTTAAAGAAACTGACTATTTAAAGAAAAACAACATTACTTATGAAAAAAATGAACATACATAGACTTTCAAAACATTTGAATAGCATCTATATACTTGAGAGTCATATTATTTTTACATTTTAGAAAGTGGAATTATTTGAGAACTTACTTTTGATTTTACATTTTATTCTTCTATAAGCTTTTAGAAGCTTATTATACACTTCAACTATGGAAGGTTGGAGAACCTTGAAAAATATGTACTCGAAGAGGCTCATCAAATTACTACTTGATTGTTATAGTGAACTAGTTAAGTTAGACACTTGGGGATTGGACGTAAGCTTGGGTTGTAAGCTGAACCAATATAAATCGATTGCATCCTTCTCTCTCTTCTCTTAACTTTAAATTTTTGCATTATATTTTTTTTTTGTGTATGAGTTTTTGTGTGTGTGTGTGTGTGTGTGTGTGTGTGTGTGTGTGTGTGTGTGTGTGTGTGTGTATGTGTGTGTTTCAACAAGAGGCTCCTTCACTTTATAATAGGGTCCTTCTATTTTTAACTTGCAAGAGGTTCTTTTTAGTTTTAATAGGCACCTTCTGTTTTAAATTGTTCTTAACAGAACTTTTTGTTTAGTAGGCTTCTGTTGTTTAACAAGCTTTCTATCGCATAACAGGCTCCTACTATTTTAATTATAGATAGCCTCCTGTCATCTCTTTTTGAACTAAAAGTGATTGCAAAATTTTTAAAGTCACACACAATTCACCCCCCCCCCCCCCCCCCTACATGTATTTGCTTATCGATAACTAGGAGTAGGCAGTGCGAAAACACAAAAAACCCAAGTTGGGAAAATGATAGGGCGCACGTAAAACAAACACCCCAAATGGAAACAACGTCTACGGATAGACACCTCGATGAAAATATTCTAACGCATGTATCACATTCATCAGAAAGTATCCCCTCCTTTCATTTTAATTATTATAAGTTTTAAACCTTTCATTCTAATTTAAATGATTTATCTGGGTATAAGTAGGGTTTATTCATAGTGAAATTGAAAAAAATTGTTTTTAAAGGGTTAATTTTATTATAAATGTTTTGGAGTTTAGTTTAATATTTCAAATAGTTGAATTATTAAATTAAAATTAATTGTCAAATCAATAATTCAAGAAAATGTTTAAAAAATATATTTTATAATTAGATTATGTTAAATAATTAATATAGTGAGATTACATTAACTAGGATGAGATCTTAATTTTAATATAAAGTAATTATTCTTAATATGAGTAAGATTAATAATAAAATTAATTCTTATTTAAATTTTAGAAAATTTTTGTAAAATTAATTTAAATATATTTCAATTAGAATGAAATTAATTAATTAGACTCATTAAAATTAAGAAAATTGTTTTCTTAAGTAATTAAAAAGATGTCACGTAAAGTTTATATATTTCAATTTGATTAAGATAAATTATATTTTATTTTTTAAACAATTTTTATTTTATTTATGTAGAAATTATTTCTTTATTTATGGGTAATATTGATTTATTAGAAAATGGTATTTTTCTTGATTAAAATTTGAAAAGAGTTTTCATTTATTAATTAAGAAAATTGATTTTTCTTTAATATTTTTAAAATAGTTTTATATTTATTAAAAATATTTTCTAATTAACTATAAATAAATAATATAAATGACTTTCTTAACTAAATTTAAAGTGTTTTATTTAATTTTTAAAATAATTTCCTTTTATTACTAAAAAATATATTTCTAATTAAGAAAACCAATTTATAATTAGATTAGTTCTAATTGGATTAGAATGTAATGCTTATAAAATTTTGAATAAAGAGTTTTTCTAAATTATAATAAGTGAAATGTATAATTTATTGAAATTTTGTTTTAATTAAATTTTATTAAATGAGTCATGATAATTGGAAATAGTTTCCAATTTAATTTGAAAATATTTTCAAATCAAGTTAAATTTCTATTTGGAATAGGAATTTAATTTATTAAGAAATCAATGGGTTTAATCTAATTTAATTTTTTTCAAAGAGTTGAAAATATTATTTAAGATTATAAAGATCAATAAATAAAATCAGACGAAGCTAGATATTTTATGCATATAATTTAATTATGAGTGCATAAGTTGCATGTTTGAATATATGTTTGATATATTGTGCATGTTGAATTGTTTGTTTTATATGTATGATATTTTTCATGCAAGTTTTTGATTGATGAGATGAACAAAATTAAATCCCTTATTAAATATTAAGTACACATTGAGAACGTGATTGTCGACTTCATTGTTATAAATAAACTGGAGTTCTCTTTATTGTTAGGCTTGTTGAGTAAACTCAAAGTCACTTTAACCCAAATATGTTTAGTCTTATGATGGTAGGTCCTACTTAACTAAATTTTGTGATTTGAAATAGCAAACTCATGATCACATAAATTTAAGGGCATGGTTGATAATAACATATAACATATGTTCCGGTAAGAGCTGTCACCCAACGAATCTAAAAGTCTCATAAGATATAATTGATAAAGTTGTTATCTATGAACTAAATCGCTTGTTAATATAGAAATCAGGTATAATATGTAAAATACACTAGAAGGGGGCTGAATTGTGTATTCTTTTCAAAAATATTAATCTTTTGAAACTTCTTGAATTTCTTTACTAAATTCAAATGATCACAAAAACACTTTGCTAAAGTTGATAAGTAATGCAATCACAAGTAATATTATCTAATCGTCTAACAACAAGAAAATTAAAAGATAAGGGTTAGAGAATAGACACTGCAATTTTATGCTGGTTCACCCCAAGCCTTGACCTACGTCCAGTCCTTAGAGTTTGTCTAAGATTTCACTACACTCTTTAACTTTACCAATATTCTTTCTAAACTTGCAGAGCCTCTTCAGGTCTCTCTAACAAAGTATTCTTTATCTACTATATTAGCCTCTCTAGGCTGTAGCCTTTCTTTCTCTCTCTAGGAAAAATATTTTTGAGCTTCACGTTATAGATGTATTCGCTCACTTCTTTCGCACTTTGAATATAGTATTTTGCTAAGTATTGTACAATCAAAATTTTCTCTCTTGTAAAAACGTTATCTTAGTCTTCGACTCGAACTGGTATTTCTAGCCAAAGTCCCCAACTATCTTCTTGAAAAACTACTTCTTAAATCTTTTAGAAATCGTTATTAGTTTAGTCCTGTAACTAACTCCAACTAACTAACTGATTGATGCTCTAGAAAATCTTCATTTTGTATCGTCTAGAATAATACTTCTTCTATTACTACATTTTGTCTATTATTCCACTTCATCTGTTGTTTCGCTTCATCTGGTGTTGCACTTCGTCTATTATAGATATATTGTCTAGCAATGATCGCGCATCTTCTGGGTTGACTAGGTGTTACTTACATTTTCCCGCACACTTAACAAACTCATCAAAACAGATCATACATTTCTAAGATTATTATTATTTGATTATCATCAAAATTAATAGAAGTGAAATGCATTTGACTTAACAATCCCCCTTTTCGATGATAACAAATAATCATAATTTTAGAAGATAAATTGATATTCATAGATGAATAGTATTCAGACGAATAATAAACAAAACAAAAACATAAGAAAAGCATAAGAATTGCATACAAGATATATACAATGCTTTCTATATGCTTTCTATCTACTTTCTATCTTCTCTTCTCGTTCTCCTTTTTTCTCCTCCTATTTGATATTAATCAAAAATATAGCTCATCGTAGACGCTTCAAAATTTCAAAAAACATGCGTTGCATGTCAGTGTGGATCGTCTTGAGGTCTTGTTCAATAGTAACCCGTAGTAGTGCTACTTCCTCATGAAGATCACCCACTAAGTCATCTAGTTCATCAACCTTAGTATGAATTTCCTCAATTTATTTTTCTAAAGCTTCCTGAGCTTCCTTTTGTCTATGACTTGATTCCGTCCAATTTAAGAAATGCTTCAAGAACTCCAGATTAACAGTAGGATCTTGTTATATTTCACTAATTGGATGAAGGTTTTCAACAACAGATGGTTCTGAAAGTAAAACGTCTAGGTAGTTTTGGAATTGGTTACACAAGAAGGTGTAACACATCTTTGACTAAAGGTATGAAACCTAAAGATCTTAAATGCATTATTAAGTGCACAAAGCTTTCTAAGTTGAAATTGATACTTTCAACCGTGATACTTCTATACTGTCCTTCTTTCACTTTACTAACTACCTTAAAGTTTACATTTGTAGTAAAAACTCTAAATTGACTTCCTGATGCTTTTGAAATATGATGTGGAACACAGATACCTCTAGGTTGAGCTGCATTAGATGCATCATCTATGTTCTTCACAGCTACTTGAATATGCTCTTCTGTAAGATCATCTTTATTTCCCTTAGGAAACATCTTTTTTTTTTCCTTTTTCTTTGTTTTTCACAAGGGTTGAACATCTTGGTTGTATGTATGGCACAATTTTTATCGATGTTATGCTCGTAATTGGATAGATTATATACTAATCATTTGAAATGTTTATTGGATATGGTTCTACCTTCTCATCTCGCAGAATACCATATAGTCTTCATTCTTCATGAATAAGAAGATGTATTACATGATTGGTACCATATAGTCTTCGTTCTTAATCGATATAGGTTCAACTTGCACCTTGACTGACTTTTTCGAAGATTCTGTAATAATAATTGAACTTCTGCTTCGAATAGGTACTGATTCTTCTATAATTTTTATTCTCAAATCCTTGTTGTTGATTGGTTGAGAAGAATTGTAAGGTTCTAATTGGTGTTCAACTGTCTTCACCTTCTGTTGAACATCAGATGAAGAAACCTTTTTCTGACTCAGCTTTACCTTCGTTTGTTCTTCTGCCAGCCAATTTAGAAGAAAGTTTTTGTTGAGACTTCTTCCTCTCAAATACTAACTTCCTTTTATTTTTGTCTCTCTAGATGATTTTGCTTGTTGGCTTTGCAAAATAGAGATAATTGATTTGGTAAACTGTTGTCTTTTCTCTTGCTTTTTAGAATCTGCATCAAGGATCATAGATTTCTGCTTCTTCTTTTCTTGTTGTCGTAAGGTCAATAGTCTTGATGATTTTCTTGACTATTTGGATTTTTCTAATTGAAGTGTCTCCGCCTTTCTCTTCAATGACACTTGTTATGATGATTGTTGAACCCAGCTTTCCTCTTTCTGTAGAATCGTCTTAGCTTTTATTGGTACATCATATGATTTCTTAGTCTTTTCTTCTACAGATGTTCTTCCTGTCAATCGAGGTTTTGTTTTTCTTGTAGACGTACCACGTTCACTCCTGCCCTATCTTACTATAAGCTCCCCCTCAGACATTGCTTTCAGTGTAGAACCTATATCCGCTTCTTCTTCAAACTTTATCCCTATTATGTGAATAGTGGAGACATTAATAATACTCTTCACATCCATCTTTACCCTATTACCTCTATCGAGAAAGATTCCATATTCTCTAAAAATCCTTGTCAATAGTATTCCATACGGTAAAGAGCTAGAAGCTCCCTTTGACTTCATCATGTACTTCAAAATCAAGTACGGAAGATTAATAAGTTAGTGATTCAGTAGGTGAAACAAAAAATGTTCATCGTTCATCATCATAATGTCCTTTGAGCCTAATCTTGGTAGAACACAGTGAAGAAGTAGTGAGTGTAAAACCCTAGCCTTCAGAATAAGGGTTAAAGCCTTAGAGTTGTTGATTTATGTGCATTCTATCTACACGACCTTGAGTAATTCATTTGTATTGTTAAACAGCTTTACTTCAATACTAGGACACCCACTAACCCTCTCGATAGTATCTTGTGTCACGATAATTGACAATCCATCTACCATTGATACTAAGGTGTCGTCTACCACCTTTGCATTCTTCCAAAACCCATATATCTCATTCAAATAAACCTTTTCATGAACTTTGAAGAAGTTTTTCTAGCCAACTGCTTCAATCTCTGGTTCAATGTCCATCTATTTTCCTTCAATGAGACGAAATCAACGTGTCTCTCATAGATAAGAGATTGCTCCATTTGTGATTTGTAACAAATAAAAACTAAACACACAAATGTATTTCACTTAAAGGAGCAATGTTAATATCTAAAAGTAAGAATATGAGATGAAAAGAACTTGAAGCTTAGAACAGAGTATTGAATCATCTTAGCTGAGAGCATTAAACAAGTCGATTTCAAAGTATTTTAGGAAAATTGTTGGACCCCGCATGCGGAGCCCAACTTCGGATCTGATAAACAAAAATCGCATACTCTATATCGTTGGAAAGATAGAAACATAAGAGACAACTTAGACAAACTCCGCATAGATAATACAGAATTTCTCCTAAAATCAGGATACCGATTTTACCCTCATGAAAAACTTTGAATTTATCCCAACTTCACTTTTTCTATTATAACATCATTCAAAGCAATTCAACTTCCAATTGGAATTCATCCAACACTCAAACCTCGATTCATATAACTCTTCATATTCAACCACAACTCATCATTCATAACATTTCTATCTTTCTTTTCCATAGTGCCTCACTTATATATATAACAATAGGTCAT
>JAOSBK010051829.1:0-17486 GCA_027568895.1 Erythroxylum shatona
ATTATATTTCATGCATTCATGCAATGGAATGCATCACTCACATTTGCATATCTCATTCAATCACTTTCTCATATCATCGGACCTTAGTCCGGCATTCAACATTAGAGTTGAGAATTCACACTTTCATGCATATGCAAATGCACATTCATAACACATTTAACAATCACATTAAGTACACATAGTTCATTCAATTCACATTCAAGTAGCACTTCAATATCCAAATTAACATCACAATTATCAGACCTCCTGTCCGGAAATCAACAAAGTCAATCACATTCAGTAGTCAATTAATACAAAATGAAACAAAGCAAACAATAAAGTGAGACCATCTTGGTCTACTCACAAGTTTTTCCCGAAGCTAATGCCTGGAAGATCCGGCAACGTCTGAAGGTTGACTTTCCGATTGCTCCTCTATAACAAATAACATATATATATATCACAATTTGCACAATTATGCGCGTTCATTAATGCACATGTATGAAATGAATTATGTACAATGCATGTTTATGACAATCCTGGATTTTTGTCTATCAAGTTCCACCAGAAAATCGATCTCATATCAAAACTCATCTAAGTATAATTCATACTTAGGTTTATGCCTCAATAAAACTATTGAAATCACAATTAATTACTTATTTGAAATCCTATAAATCAATTTCAATCAAAACACTGAAGTATGTTCAGTGAAAAAACTCCAGTTCATATAATTTAGGAGCACACTCACTGTACCCATTCCACATTTCTCACTCAATTTTTCTCAATTCATTTCTGATGGCTAAGATTTTTGGGTAGAGATGGAAGGAAATGTGTTACGAGTCCCATGGTTCAAGAATCAATTCATTTGGGTGTCTAGAGAAGAAGTTATGGCCAGGTGAAAAAAGACGAAAGAAGCAAAACTCGAAAGAAGCAAAACGCAAAAGGAACAAAATCCAGAAGAAGACATGTCAGCAAAACATAAAAGAAGACACATCAGTAAAACACAGAAGAAGATGCGTTAGCAAAACATAGAAGAAAGAAAACTCAGAAGGAGCGAAACACTGAAGGAACAAAACACAAAAGGAGTTCATGAACAGTAACACAGAAGAAGTCCATGAACAGTAACACAGAAGAAGTCCATGAATAGTAACATAGAAGGAATTCATGAACAGTAACACAGAAGGAGCTCATGAACGGTAACACAGAAGGAGTTCATGAACAATAACACAGAAGGAGCGAAACTCAGAAGGAACAAAACACAGAAGAAGATGACGCCATCACAAAAAAAGCAAAAAGACAGAAGAAGTAAATTTCACTTTTGAACATCTTCCCTTATAAAGACCCTGATTTTCAACTCAGATGTCCATAGTTTTCATACCATATACTATTGGGAAGATGAAAAGAAAGATTTATAACTTTCATAAAGGCCATTTTGACGAATCTATCTAGATTGATACAGAAGTTTTATTGAAATTTTAGATCAAGTTTTTGATATCTCAACTCCAACATCCCTTTTTCTTCACCTAATCACTAATAATCTTTCAAAAACTAAAATTAACATTATATCCAAATTTTTCCTCCCAACCACAGAATTTTTATGAATATACACTTAAATGCCATTTCCATGCAGATGATAGTAATTCGTCAATGTTCTTTCATAAATCCCCTTCTTTAAAGGATTTATTCACTACTTACCTTTTGAAAACTTCAAAATCTTCAAGCCCTAAACTCCATGCAATTTATGTACTTCACTGAAGATAATGACCAGTGTCTAGTTTTTCTTAGGGTAAAAGACACGAATAACAAAGTTGGCTTAGTGTAGGAAGGAAAAGCAGAGGAATCTCTTAGAAAGGGTTCGATAAAAAACTCTATGTATGGGAAGAAAATTTGGAGATCATCCCAATGAAGAATGAATTTAGGCATATAACTTAACCTTTCAACTTTCATAAAACAGTGACCTACTCCTAGCAAAGTACCAAGCCTAACTGACATTTTTCACTTCCCTTACATCTAAGTTCTAACTTAGTTTCTTTTGAAACTAACTCCATTAATTCCATCTTTACAATCCAAGTATCTCCAATATCCTTTTAATTCCTTTTCCTAATTTTCCAAAATACTCTATAATTTCCAAAATTCATTAAAATTCACCAAAATTTAAAAATATCACAATTCCAATAATCAATAATATTTCCAATATAAATAAAATTTGAATTCTCAAAATTATCCAATAATCACAACTCAATCCAATTATACCCGGAATTATTCATGAATGCATGTTCAATTATTTTCATGTGTAGAAAAATTCACTATTTATGTGTACGTATATGCCATATTATGCATGAGCATAAAAATGCTTTTCTAAGCTCTCATTAGTCACTTATATTTACTACTCTAACCTTCCCGCAGGTAACGGGATGTTACAGCTAGAGTAGCAATCGAATATACTGCTGTTTACGTGTGGATTGTCGTAGGAGGTTGCTCAGTGGTTGAAGTGGGTTGCGATGGAGGAGGAAGGTCAGCAGCAAATCGGATTGGAATTGCTAATCTAAGAGATTCACTCTTTTTCCTTGGCATTGTATTGATTTCATGAAGATGCAGATTTGAAGTTGCAAATGAAGAGTAATAAAACCAGTAAAATCACAAGTTAGGGATGAGTGTATTTTCAGTGATAGACAAATTAAAAGATTGGGGCTGTGTGGAATTGTAGTGTGCACGAAATTGATGGGAGGTGTGAAATTTGCAGTGAAAGTCGACAGTGGGAGGAGCTGAATGAGAGAAGAAGAGGAAAAAGAGAGGGGCAATTGGTAGGGGTGGCGGGAAGGCAAAATTTTTCATTTTTTTAAAATTTTAAAATAAAAGAAAAAAATTAAAATTGTAGAATTGAAAATATTTAATTAAATTCCTAACTAAACCGAAACAAACCTAAAAAATATAAAAATAAAAACTAATGAAAAGCATAAACAAACCTGAAAAATTTATGGGTTTCTCCGAATGCACTTCTTTAAAGTCTTTAGCTAGACATGCGTCTGTACTTACCGGATTAAAAATAGGTTCGGGGAACCAACTGTATTTCTTCCACTAGCTCAACTGAAAAACTCTCATAATATGGCTTCAGGTGGTGTCCGTTAACTTTAAATACCTTAGAGGTATTTAAACTCTGAATTTCTACCACACCATAACAAAAAACATTAGTAACAATAAACGGTCCAAGCCAACGAAATCGTAATTTCCCAGGAAATAACTTAAGCTTTGAATGATAAAGAAGAACGTTTTGTCCGATTGAAAATTGTTTCCTAGAAATCATTTTATTATAGAAAGCTTTAGTTTTTTCCTTATAAATTTTCGCATTTTCATACTCCTCATTACGAATCTCCTCTAATTCTTGCAATTGCAGTTTTCTGTTGTCACTATCCTCCACCTGATCTATATTCAACTGCTTCACAGCTCAATAAGATCTATGCTCTACTTCTATAGGTAAATGACAAGGCTTATCGAAAACTAACCTATAAGGCGACATGCCCATCATAGTTTTGTACGTAGTTCGTTATGCCCACAAAGCATCGCCCAATCATAAGCTCTAATCCTGTCGGTTCGGATTCACCACTTTCTCCAATATGGATTTGATCTCTCTATTGGAGACTTTAGCTTGTCCACTTGTCTGTGGATGATAGGTGGTAGATACTCGATGTGTGATATCACATCTTTTCATCAAAACTTCAAAAATCTTGTTACAAAAATGGGTTCCTTGATCACTAATGATAGCTCGAGGCATTTCGAACTTGACAAAAATATTAGATTTAACAAAATCTATAACAGTTTTAGCATTGTCAGATATAGTACCCTTAGCTTCAACCTATTTTGAAACGTAATCCATAGCTAACAAAACGTAGTTCTTACTAAAGGAAGAAGGAAAGGACCCATAAAGTCTATTCCCCAAACATCAAAAATCTGACATACCAGAATGTTCGTGAGTGGCATTTAATTTCTCGATCCTAAGTTACCTGTTCTTTGACAATGATCACAAGACTTGCAAAATATGTAAGAGTCATAAAATAATTTAGGCCAAAACAGTCCACATTCTAAATTTTTCGAGCAGTTCTTTTGGGACCAAAGTGTCCCCAATACACAGATGAATGACAAAAATGTAAAATAGAAGGAATTTCATCATCTGTGACACATCTTCTAACAATCTAATCAGAACAAAATTTCCAAAGGTGAGGCTCGTCCTAAATGTAATATTTAGCTTCTCACTTGATTTTATCTCTCTCAGCTCTAGATAAATCACTAGGTAAAGACTTAGTTACTAAAAAGTTTACTATGTCTGAATATCATGGAATTACCTATTGAACTGTGAAGAGATTCTTATCCGAAAATTTGTCGTGAAGAACATCAGATGCGATACTCGGAGTGATCCTACTTAGGTGATTGGCCAACAAATTTTCAGCTCCTTTTTTGTCGTGGATTTCCAAATCGAATTCTTGAAGAAGTAAAATCTATCGAATTAATCTCGGCTTGGCTTCTTTCTTGTTCACTAAATATTTCAGAGTTGCATGGTCTGAATAGATTATCACTTTGTCCCCAGCAGGTATGACCGAAACTTTTCCAATCCAAAGACGACTGCTAAAAACTCTTTCTCCATCGTAGAATATCTGGGCATCATTAAGTGTCATGGACGCATAATAAATAACATGAGGTATCTTGTCTACGTTTTAGCCCAGCACGACGCCAATTGCATAATCCGAAGGGCATGTCCCATTTCGGTGGCTGAATAATCGGTGCTGTAGTAAGTCGCTCCTTGAGTTCATCAAATGCACTTTTGCATGGCTCATCGAAATCAAAGTCCACGTCTTTTTGGAGTAATCTGCATATAGGTTGCGCAATTTTGGAGATGTCCTTGATAAATCACCAATAAATTCCTGCGTGACAAGAAAAGAACGAACTTCCTGCACAATCGTGGGGTAAGATAAAGATCAAATAACATCTATCTTAGCCCTATCGACTTTAATTCCTTTCGAAGAAACAATATGACCCAAAATAATGCCTTGATCAACCATAAAATGACTCTTTTCATAATTTAAAACCAAATTAGTTTCAATACAACGTTTTAACACTTTTTCATGGTTGACAATGCATGTTTCAAAAGACTCTTTATAGACTGTGAAATCATCCATAAAAATTTTCATGTAATTTTTCACAAGATTGGAGGAAATACTTACCATACACCGTTGAAATTTTAATGCATTGCACAATCCAAATGGCATTCTTCGGTAAGCAAAAATGCTGAATGAATATGTGAAGATTGTCTTCTCCTGATCTTTAGATGCTACCAAAATCTGGTGATATCCTGAATAGTCATCTAAATAACAATAGTGAGATTTACCTACAAGTCTTTCAAGCATTTGATTAATAAATGGAAGTGGAAAATGATATTTTCTAGTAACTGAATTAAGCTTCCTATAATCTATGCTACCCTCCAACCATTTTGAACACGAGTTGGTATTAACTCACCATCGCTATTTTCAATCACAGTTACACCAGTTTTCTTCGAAACTACCTGAACTGGAGTTACTCAATTACTATCCAAAATTGGATAAATAATGTCAGTGTCAAGAAGCTTCAAAATCTCTTTCTTCACCACTTCCAACATGGGTGGATTCAAACGACGTTAGGGTTGCCTCACCTCCTTCCCTTCATCTTCCATCAAAATTTGGTGCATGCAAATAGTGGGACTGATACCTTTCAAATTAGCTACTATCTAATCAAAAGCTTCTTTATTCTCCTTTAATATGTTAACCAGGTGGCTTTCCTGTACATCCAAAAGTTGATTAGAAATAATAAGAGGTAATGTATCTTGCTCTCCTAAAAAGATGTACTTCAAATGACTAGGTAAGCTCTTCAATTCCAGCGTTGGTGGGTTGACTAACGAAGGAAGCAACTTGTCCACACTTCTGGACATTTCCACGGATGTGAGCTGCTGGAGAAGTGGCTCAGTGGTCTCTATATTACACATTAACATCTCCGTTTGGCTGCTGGACAACACCGATTTATCACCATCCTTCCACCGCGGTGCGTTTTCCTCTTCCAGGATTATTTCAAGCCCATGTTTGTATTCCAAAATCCAATTTTCCTGCACCCATGTATTAGTAAAATCCACAGAAACAATAGGTTGTTCATCATCTAGAATTTTCATGGTATTATATATATTGAACTTAATTAATTCACCATCAAATACCATAGTTAAAGATTCATCATGAACATCTATTTTCATTATAGTCATTTTCAAAAATAGCCTTTCGAATAAAATCGGAATGGAAGAAGATGTATCCTCGATGCCCATCTGTAAAATGTAAAAATTAGCTGAAAAAAGCATATTCCCTACTTGAACCAAAATATCTTCTAACATACCCTTCGGATAAGCATTTGAGCGATCTATTAATTTAATCACTACATTAGTTTCTTTAAGAGGTCCAGCATTTAATGATTTATACACATCATATGGCATGACATTTATGGATGCACCTAAATCTAACATAGCTCTTTCAATCTGCAAATCACCAATTTAGCATAGGATAGTAAACATACCTGGATCTTAACATTTCGGTGGAAGTTTTTTCTTTTGTAAAATCGTTGAAATGTTCTCTCCCAATTGCACTTTCTCATCAAATTTTAATTTTCTCTTTGAAGTGCAAAGCTCTTTAAGGAATTTAACATATCATGGAATCTGTTTAATTGCATCAAAGAGAGGAATATTTACCTAAACTTTTCGGAAAGTCTCCCAAATTTCCTTCTCTTGCTCTTCCTTCTTTACTTTGAAAAATCAACTCGAAAAAGACAGCGGAATCACCATATTTTGCAGCTTGTTTTACGTCATTTCTGGTTGTGAAAGTGCCTTTTGCGCGATTTCTTCTTCTACCTCTCTTCTGGAATTTTTCGGAAGTGGTTCCTGCAATTCCTTACCACTCCGCAACGTGATAGCCTTTTCACTTTGTTTAGGATTGATCACCGATTGTGCTAAAAAATTTTCAGAAATTCACGCTTCTAATAGATTTATGGCAGTTGTCGTTTGGCTCATTTGATTTTTAACATTTCTTATACTTGCTTCAGTATTTCGCTAAAACATCAAAGTGTTAGTAGTCAAAGATTGAACTATATCTTCTAAAGAAGACTTACCTTCGGGATTGGATGTTATATTTTGATTTTGCCAAGGCACGTACGGTTTTCTATACTACTGAAAATTCGTGGTCGTTGGCTGCCCTTGAGGATTCCCATATTGCAAATTCGAGTGATCGCTTCACCTTAGATTGTAGGTGTTAGAAAATGGGTCGTGTTTCATTTGACTTGATCCAACAAATCCTCCCACAGCATTCACCTGTTCTACATTTTCCTCCTGCAAAATTGGACATACATTAGTAGAATGTCCTAACATTGAGCATATTTCATATACCTTTGCTTCTTCTTTCTTCGTATCCGCTAATTGTTGCACCAAAGAAGTAAGGTCATCCAATCTTTTTTCCAATGTAGTCACATTCACTTCATTCACACTTTTTGATCCATGCCCAGTACGTATTCTGAATTGTTAAGTGTTGGAAGTCATGTTTGCAATCAATTCCCTTGCGGCTGTCGGCGTTTTGTCAACTAAGACACCACCACTGCAGCGTCAATCATACTCCTATCCAAAAGCAAAAGTCTTTCGTAGAAATATTGAATCAATAGCTGGTCTGTTATTTGGTGGTGTGGACAACTAACATAGAGTTTCATGAATCTTTCCCAATACTTGTAGAGTGTTTCTCCTATATGTTGCCGAATTTTGCAAATTTCTTTCCAAATATTTGCTACTCTCGATGCTGGAAAATATTTCTCAAAGAAGACCCTCTTCATTTCAGCCCACGTTTGCACGTTTTTTCTGACTGAATAATACAACCAATCTTGAGCATCGTCTTTGAGGGAAAATGGGAAGGCTCTCATCTTATTCTGCTCTTCTGTTTTATTCTTTGGCTTCATTCCCATTCAAACCACGTCAAATTCCTTCAAGTACTTGTACGGATCTTCTTCCGGTAAACCCTTGAAAACAGGTAATAAATGAATCAACCTAAATTTTAATTCAAAAATATTGTTATCACCTAAATTTGGAAAGTTGATACAATGGGGCTATTACGCGTTCGTGGGCACGACTAGTTCACGAAGAGTGCGGTTTGTTGCCATTCTTTCCATTTTCTACATTTGTTTATGATGTTTGGTTTGTTTACGCAATCTTTTGGTTGTCTTCTCGATCTCGGGATTATACTGTAAATTTTCCCGACAGCAGTGCCAAAATTTGATACTGCCGTCACCTACAACCAAATTCAAAAAGAAACCAACTTCTGTTAATACAAATTAATGTAGTAGTGGTATTCGTTCCCACAAGGAATTTTAACGGTAAAGAGTTTACAAATTCAAAATTAAAATAAAGTAACGAAATGGGGGGTTTGCTTTCAAGTCACGAAATCTAAGAAATAGATAACAAAAATCTGAATTTAACAAAAGTGATTAGGTCTGAAAATTTAATGGAAAAACCTTAGTTTCGGGTCACCAATGTTATCACGCTAAAATGAATCCTCGATCTAAAATTTCAGTTCATTAATAAACATTCATTGGGGGATGTTTTCTCTTAAGTGTAAATGACTAGAAACATGTATTCTAAGCATTCTTATTAATCAACAACCTAGATACGATCATAAGTTCAAATGAATAATAGCTTTAAGAACCAATGAACCAATGAACAAGATAATACATGTACGACAAGCAATTAATCAAGATAAATATCTTCTTAGAATTTCCGGCTCTAACGTAAAGAAGGTAATCCTAGTTTTTACTTGTGATTAACGAAACGGAACGTCATATTTCATTAATCTAGCTATTGAAGGAATAAATCCCTAGTTGCGCATCTAGAAATCAATCAATTCAATTAGAAAAATTAATTTAGAAGATACTCAATGTTCATCAATGAAACAAATTTTATTGAAACATCTCACACATAATAGATGATAACATGATTTCCCTCAACTAAGAAGAGAAGTTTAGCTACTCATAATGGAATTGAAAATAAAAGAAATAACAAAACACATAGTCTCCATCCCTAGTCTTTCTTAGAAATCCGAAAATACTTAAAAGAAATGCAAAAATTTAGAACCAACAATGGCTGTCCCAAAGAACAGAAGAAAAAGTGCAGAAAACGTAAAACTAGTCCTAAGTGTGCTATCATTTTTCCAACCTGTATGAACAGTACATCTTTCCCTTTTTAATGCCTCCCGATCCCTTCCTTTTCCATCCTCTCTTGCAGATTACATCTCCCACATGTTTAGATTGTGAATCTCCATCAATCTGATTTTAAAAGATTATGAGAATCTTAAATAAATCAGATTTAAATTTGAAAGCTGATTTAAATTTGAAAGCAGATCTATAGATTTTTTTTCATCCTTGCACGTGCCCACGCTTAGTCACTGAATTTGCTGCCAACTTGGAATTTCGGATTTTTTTTCGTTTCTTTTGCATCTTTGATTCAATTTCATCTCTAAGGTGTTGAAAATCATCTGATAACAATTATGAGACAATTCCATTAATTTTGAATAATAATTTCAACACATTAAAGAGAATTAAATACAAAATAAGCCCAAATTGATAACTTAACATCTACCAATGAATTCTCATGTTTCTTCAAATTGATTGTATTGCTCAGTTTTGTTTCATTTATCGTTATGTCAAGAATGGAATGAACTCTTGGGTAGACTACAATTTAAGCCAATCCAACAAGTTTTAGGACATTAATTAACCCGATTACCTCATTCAATCTACATCACATCCGAGAGTTCTTCAAAATGACCTGTTTGTAAAATTATTCACACAACCCTTGAACTCTTAATTAGATGCTATTTTAAAGCTAAAAGCACAACATAATCAATTTTGCACTACTTGATCAACAATTCTTGTCTTTAAAAACCTAAACAATACAGATTTGTCCTCATGGATAATCGAGATTTATTATAAAAAAATGCCACTACCAAGATTGCTAATCCTAAGTAGACCAGTATAAACTTGATAATTTACTAATTTATTGAAATTGACATTGCACGTTATCAAAGAGTCCAAGAAGAATGTTAGCGACTATTTAGAGGCTGGAGGCTAATTAAGAAGAGAAGCAGAGACGATAATTGGTAAGCTACAAGCAACCAAGAGGGTAAGAGGTGGGTATAACTTTAGAGAGTTAGGATGATGGTAGGATTTGAACCCAAAGACACACGAGACTTAAAGGGGAGCTAGGTGACGCAGCGAGTAAAGCGTAAACACACAAGTTTCAATTCGAAACCTGAAATTCAATTGAGAGAATCCCCAAATATGAAGTTTATTCAAAACTGCCTCCCCAAAATAATGCAGAAAAGAGTTTAAATAGGTCCCAAACCCTAAACGCAAATAACTAAAACAATAAAGCAGGCACATGGAGTTAATAAAGCAGGCACTGCACATGGACTTTCCTGGATGTACCCTTTCCGCAGCAAATCCTCTACCTTCTCCTTCAGAATTTCGCTCTCCTTAGGGCTCATTCTGTAGTGAGATAGATTAGGCAGACTAGCACTAGGAATCAGATCAATTTGATGTTGAATATTCCGTAAAGGTGGCAACCCAGGTGGTAATTCCTCTGGCATCAAATCACCAAATTCTGTTAGCAACGGCTTCACAGCTTCAGGAATTTGTACTGCATTCTTCTCTTCTTCACTAGCCAATAGCACATGTTTGACAACTACATCATGCACTTCTTTTTTCTCCCTCAACTCAGCTTCAAACTCCTTCACAATATTGGAAACTGTAAAAAGGGTTCACCCCTCCACTTTAGAAGCTTTGGCACGACCACTCTCTTTCGTTGGCAGCAAGGTAAATTTAAGCCCGCCTTTCTCCACCTTGTAGATGTTATCTCTACCAGCATGTTGGGCGTTAACATCAAACTGCCAAGGTCTACCGAGAAGCATGTGATAAGCATCCATATCGACAATATCACAGTAAACTTTATCAGAATATTTGTTGATAGAGAAAGGCATCTTACAACGCTCCATCACTTCAATTTCCTCTCCAAGCCGAATCCATCCAATTTTGTATGGATATGGGTACTTCTCAACTCTTAGTCGCAAATTCTCAACAGTATCCCTGCCTACTATATTTTCACAGCTGCTACTATCAATGATAATATTAAACAGCCTACCACTAATAGTGCACTTACTTTAAAACAGCTTATGCCGCTGTGAGTGTTCTTCCAGCTTAGAAGTTAGCATCAATTTCTTGCAAGATCATCGTCCTCTGTTTTATACTCATCATCTTCACCATCGGGTTTGCAGACTACTTCATCCTCCTCTCGATCAACCATATTAATGGTATTTTTTGTGAGGACAGTCACTGGATCTATGCCCTTGCTGAAGCATTTACCCGGGATTGGTTAAGCATATGGATTATTGCCTCGTGGCTGTTCTTTCTGCCCATCATCCTTCTGCTTACCTATGGCCTTCTGCTCCTTTTGGGCATCATCCTTCTGCACAGTTTTATTCTTTTCAAAAGAGGCTCTGGAGTACTCATTATAGCTTCTGCGAAAGGAATCCCCAGATCTACTCTTCTCCTGTAGCATCTTCTCAACCCTCAAAGCTATATTTTTGGCTTCAATCAAGGATCCTAAAACCTGTACACCAATCTTTTTTTCAATCGCTGGCTTCAATCCACCTAAAAACCTTGCGATTTGTTGATCCTCAGTCTCCCTCAGGTTGTTACATTCAGCCAACCTCATAAACTCGGCAGTATACTCATTCACGGTCTTGTTGCCTTGACAACACCTCTAGTACTGTTGGAACAGGAGTTGCTCATAGTCAAGAGGAAGGTATTCTGCCCTTAGCAACCTCTTCATCTTCTCCTAGCTAGTGATTTTTATTTTTCCAACACGAAATCTTCTCTCTTAAACTCTCTCCCACCAAACAGATGCCCCACTTTTTAGTCTGCAAGCAATTATCGTAACCTTCTTTTCCTTTGGGATATCCATGTAGTCAAAGAATCTTTCTACCTCTGCAAGTCAATCTAAGAAATCTTCAATATTCATGCTGCCATCGAAATAATAGATATCCACCTTCAATTTGTAGTCAAGGTTGTTACGATCATGGTTTCTACGTCCACACCATCCTTGGCCTACCATATCATCATCTAAATCTGAATCTTCTTCAAGAATAGGTTTGTTGATAGATCGTTCTTCCGCACGATTCCTACCATCATTCCTATTCTTTTTACCCGCGATTGCCAGGTTTGCAATCTGATCAGTAAGTTCCCGAAAACGTTGGTCAATTCGCTCATTAATATCATTAATACGATTCTCTAACGCTTGAAATCTTGGATCAGCATCCCCTATCGCCTCAGTTCTATGATCACCGTCGTCAGAACCGTCACTCCCTCTTCTTGCCATCAGATGTGACCAGCTCTGATACCAACTAACGCAGCGAGTAAAACGTAAACACACAAGTTTCAATCCGAAACCTGAAATTCAATTTAGAGAATCTCCAAATATGAAGTTTATTCAAAACCGTCTCCCCAAAATAATGCAGAAAAGAGTTTAAATAGGTCCCAAACTTTAAAACGCAAATAATTAAAACAATAGAGTTTGACTAAGAAAAATTGTTGACTTTTTAAAGCCCATCAAATATGCAAACTCTTTCGTTTAGACTTCTGGCGCGCAGCCTACTCTTGGAAATCATCCGCAACGCGTTCCACGTCACTAGGTTTCAAGTTGTTGTATAAAATTCAAAAACGAAAAAATTTAAATTTAATTGTTGACTTCGAATTAGATCAAATTGAGTTGAGTTATTTATATTTTTAAAATAAGATTGATCGAGAGTAGAAATACATTCAAATTTACAAAGGTAAGATAAATCAAAATTTTTAAATTTAAATATTTATTAATTAATTATTATATATAATCAATGATTAAATACATAATTAAAAATTATTTCTTCATTTTTAATTGATGTTGTTTTCTCAAGAATAGTGATTGCAAATTATATGATCATACTTGAAATGTTTTCAGAAGGTAAAAAGCCTTTGAGACTGTTTCTGGACCTTCATTTTGATTTAATTGTGTTCATCATAACTTGGCAATTAATTAATACATTGGGTCTTAGTAGACTCTTATCTTACGAGCCGCCCTGATTGGAGCCTCTCCAGTGACTTTAAGTTTCTCTACGGGTATTGCTTGGACATTGGGACCGAAGATGAAATTCTGCTCACACTTGTTTACTGTCAATCCATTTTTTCTTAACCAGGGGCGTATATCTCTCTCATTCGGTTTCTATGCACACAGACGAGGCTAAACCAGGCTCTTTAGCGCACTTTCAACCTTTTTAGCACGCTTGAGTTTGTGAGATTGATCCTACAAAGCCAACACCTTAGAAGTTAAAAACTCCAGTCCGAACTTAAAAATTAAAACCATTTGTTTTATTAATCAGTTGGATAAACTCAACATGCTAAGAAGGTCGCTTGGAATAAATTTACTTCAACTGGATTATTTACAGTCAATTTTATAAGTAGTCGGTAGCTTCAATCGCTTCTCAAATGAGTAATCTGAATGGGGGAAATGAGAAGAATCTTCCACTATTATTATTATGATATATTCATTAACGGAAGGTAGTGAAACATTCAAAATTAAAGTGCATTAGCAACCAAATGTTGAGGCCGAATTGGATGGAAATGCAGACTAACATCAAAGTGAAGATATAGTCGGGTTTGACATTGTTATTTTTACTAGTTATTGGTAGATAGCTGTATGATTAAGCCATCTTAAATACTTTTCTCGGAGCGATAAGATATTGTGATGTAAATGGATTTATTGGGCCTCAACTTATGATAACAACCTTTCCACGTAAATTCTTCAATACACGGGGACAGTAAACAAGACAAATAAATCCTGTCCACTGCAACCGTTTGGTTCCTGTCTCCAAGTTCCTGTTCTCTGTCTCCGATAGACAGAGACAAGAAAATCCCGTCCTCTTCCAAAATGAAGGACAAGGATTCTTTGTCTCTTGTCCCCGTATGAAGTGTTTTCGTCTGGCCAACTTACCCCTCCCGTCTGTCTCCCAAGCTCATCTTGCCGCTGTTCCACACTTGTCTCATCGTTGTTGTCTTCTCAGCCGCACCGTTGAGCCTCTTCCCCAAGACGTTCTCCACTGGACAAAGCTCGCCTTCCCCCTTAGGTCTCCATTTTCTGTTCTTCTACAATTTCTTGTCTTGAATGGACATTGTGAGTTTTTTAGTTGACGTCTTGTTGTTGTTGGGGGTTTGGGTTTGTTTTTCCTTAGATCAGATAACCGAGGGCTTTTGCGACGTTGAGATCCAAAACATCCGCTGCGATTCTTCTTCCCCAAGACGCTCCTCTCATTTCGGAAATCAGGTTCGTGTTGTTTCTGTTCTTTTGTAAATGTCTCTGCTTCGTTGCTTCTCTTTTCTCTGGTATTGTCTTCATCTTCTCATTTTCTTGTCTGGAGTTGGAAATGGAGGTTCTTTGTTGAGAAATGGAGAGCTCGGGTCTGTTGGGTCTTTCAATATTTGATCTTTACCGTAGACCCTGAAATTGGAAAGGTTGATAGAGCTTCAACTATAGAGAACCTGTGCGAATGTCTTTGGTTCTGTGTGTTGTCCCATGCTTTTGTTTGTACATTCTGCTGTGTTTTTTCTGCAAAGATTATATGCAGTGCTTGGACGTTACAATATGTATTGTTGTCACAGGTTGAGAAGGGAGTAAATCTTTGCATTGTTTGCTCTGTTGCTGATTCCTTCTCTGGCTGCTAAGATATAGAATCAACTTGTATAAATTGATAAAATCAACTTGTATAAATTGCTCTGTATCAGTGGAGTTTTGAGTTGCTCCCTCCACTTCTTCAAGATATAGAATCAACTTGTATAAATTGATGCAAAACGACTTAGTTTATATTAGAAACAACACAGGACATAGCACTTACCTAAGGCTTAATTTGGTTACTGATGAAGAATGGAATTTGGTGTTAATCAATAATAGCAGAGGGTTAACAAGTTATTTGCTATAAGTTCTAATATTCTAACTTCTCTTTACTAGAAAGATATTTGATACAATTTATTTTATAGTCTTACTTCCTTTAAGATTCAAGTTCATTAGGGAAGGAGAAAACCTTTGAGTATGATTGATTTTATTTGAGAAATTTAGTTGGAATTCCTATTCTTTAGGATTTCAGTTTGGCATTTTACAATACGTACGTGTTTCAGCATCCTATATTCATCTGCGTTCTAATTTTGAATTTTAAATCAGAAGATATGATAGTTTCTTTTCAGACCAATTTCTACTCTCATATGCTAGTAGTGTGATTCCTGCAACTATTCCTTTAATTCCTTCTGGATAAATTCCAGCAATCCTATTGTGAATTTTCATCTGCCTATCCAAAAGTAGTTTCCAACTCAAACGTTCCAGTATCTGTACATTGGTAAACTTTGCACATTTAAGTCATTTGAAGGTGATACTCCACCTTGAAATGATCAAAACTCCACTGAAAATCATAGTAGCAGTTCAGCTATTAATTTAGTTAATAGAATAGCTAGTATTTTCCTGGACGAAATGAGCATTTTATTTACTACTCTGTCTGATCGATCATATATTATTGTTAGAATCTGATTTTAAAACTAGAGGTTTAACATTCTTGGTCAACTGTTTAGCAAAATTCACTTCCACTCCTACTTTTAGAGGGATTTATACCAACTGTAAAAGTAAGCTATATCACATATTCAGTTGAGTTGAGGTCTGGAGGACGGAAAGCAACTGTTTTAAATGTAGTGCTACTGTAGGATTACTTCATGTCTTAGTCAAATATACTGGAAGGCTACAAAGAAAACTGTAATTTGTTGATACTGTACTGTAATGTGTGCGCAATTGGATCAGAGAAGAAGAAAGTTTCTTCCTCTTTCTTGTCATGGATAACCAATTCAGAACCTGTGAAAATGAGATTATGTGCTTATCCATCCAGGATTTGTAATGTTTGAAATTTATGATATGTGGTGTGGGATTTGATGTTCAATCACATCTTTTTGCTTCTGTTATGTAATGCATTGAAGTTATATTGGGGAAGGAATCATACTCTTGTATCTAATTTAAGTTCAATAATTGATGAGGAAATGGCCTTTTGGGATATGGTCACTTTGTAAGGATTGTAATCCTTAACTGAACTAAGAATTGGCACTTGAAAAATAGATGTTCATGGAACTTAGATTCCAAGTTGCGGAGAGAACACGTTGTGTTAATTGGTTATGACAGCTTCGTCTTATCCCTACCATACAACTTTATTTCTCCAGTGCAACATTTTTTATAATTTTTGCTAACATATTCTAGCAATATTGATTACTGAAATTACCTAATTTATGCTTCAAGTAGAGGAATTTGTCTTTAGCTAACAAATTTGACAAATATGTTGGTAATGAGTTGATGGCAGTATTTAAAACTGTATAGTTAAGGGGAGGCCAACATCATGTGTTCCCTTGTATGATGGTTATCACTTTACAATTCTCAGGTATTGAGTTCATCAAGGAGTTGGCATTTGGTAAACTGATCAGGGGTCATTCGGATTATCAGTTATCACAACGTACTAAATTTTTTGCTTCATTTCCAGTTTTGACTCCAATATAACATTTCATTTTGTTCCTGAGCTTAAGTATTTGCTTAAGTGTCCATAAGAATAAGATAGTGCTTGTAGGTTGTATTTTCCATAAGTTTTCCCCATTCAAAATTAGGGAATGTACCTATGCATACATAGTGACTATTGATTACTAAGGAGTTTCTACATCCTTTTTTCCAAGCAACATCTTATTCATATTCCTTTATGGATTTGCTTCTTAGACCCCGACAGAGAAGTCATCTCCATTCCTAGTACAAAGAAAATTCTTTAGTAGCATTTCAATAGCTTTTCTTGTGGCTGATAGGGAGAGGTAAGCTATATAGGAAAGATCGAAGAGCTTCAATCTTTTACCAAAAACAAAAAAAAGATATTTAAAGTCATGCCTAAGCTTATGCTCTTAGTTGTGAGTTTGTGATGACAATCTAGCATTTGAGCTACAGACATTTCTATATAGTAGAGGCATGAAGAGGGGCTGGAAAGTTTGTCAGGGTCTAAGTTAAGAATAAAAATAAGTTGGAGATTGTAGTTATAGAACCTAACTAGCACAGGACTAAAAACCAAATAGAATCAGGATATCATTATTAATTTGGGGTATATTCTATTACCCCACAATTAGCATGCTTCTTAGACATTATTTGAAATGCAACAAAGATTGAGTTGTTATATTTTCTTCTATTGTGGCTTGTAGCTTGTGTATGATCAATAATTGCCTTTGATTATTTGCAGACAGTATTCTCTTACATAAATGGATAACAGGAAACGTGATGCTATCTTTAAGGCTCTTGCGTTTTTTGAGTTTTGGAATGGGCAATTGAACTTAAT
>JAOSBK010052026.1:0-17459 GCA_027568895.1 Erythroxylum shatona
TGAGAATGGGTTGGGATTCCGAAAACTGGAGGATATTGTAGCAGCCTATTCGATTAAGTTATGGTGGAAGGTCAAAACCCAAGTGGGTCTTTGGGCTAAATTTGTTACCACCTTATCACCTACTGCAAGACGTAGAACGCATTGGCGGAGAATTGCCAAAGTAGATCGGCTTGCTCAGGAATATGAGTATGTTTCTATCCATACTGGCCTAGCATCTTTCTGGACAGATAACTGGTCAAATCTTGGAGCTTTTTCTTCGTTGGATCACGTACAACAAGTTCCTCTCCCACTGCTCACTGTCCGGGATTTCTTTTCCCAGCGGGAAGAGTTGTTGGGCTGCTTTATTCCTTTCTTGCAACCTGATCACGCTGCATTTATAACTACCCATTCACAACAGTTTTCTTCTGGGCCTGATCGGCGAATTTGGAAACCAACTGTTACCGGAAAATTCAGCCTTTCCTCGGCTTATGAACTGGTACGGTCCCGTAACCCTATCAATGTCTCTCTTCGACAAGCTTGGAATAAGTTTCTGCCAAAGAAGATCTCTCTTTTTGTGTGGCGTCTCTATAATTCCCTTCTTCCTTTCCCGGAAACATTGAACATGTTGGGTTTCTTTCTAAATCCATCGCGATGTAGTCTTTGTTCCTTGGCAACCGACAGTGTGCAACACCTTTTTTATGAGTGTCCCACGGCCAGAATGGTATGGCGACATTTTGCAGCCCTGTTAGATCTTCATTTATCTTTCCCCCCTGGCCTATGGCTCTTTATCCGGGAGTGGTCTACTCTTGGCAGGGGGGCAACTGCAAGACCTGTGATCATTTCGGTCATACCTTACTTCATCCTCTGGGAGCTGTGGAAAATGCGTAACCTGCGTGTATATGAGGGTAAGTCCATAACGGTCTCAGCTTTGATCTTTTCGATTATGCAACATGTTTCCTCTATGGTGCGAGTTCATAAATTATTTCCAAAGGATAGACAGGAGATGATTAATTTATCCATTTCTTTTAAATGTCCTTTTCAATTGCCTCGCAAGCCGGTGATTATGACTTTATGTTGGAGACCCCCGGATGATTGCAACGTTGTTCTTAACACTGATGGCTCATCGCTTGGATGTCCCGGACCTTCAGGTTGGGGATTCGTGGTGCGATATGCCAATGGTTCTTTCTTGTTTGCTGAGTGTCGATACTGTAATTCAAATGCTAGTTTCGCCATGGAACTAGAGGCCATAGCTTGTGGCCTTCGGTTTTGTGTTGCCTGTGGGTTCCGGAAAATACAGGTTCAAACAGACAATATGGGTATTGTGCAACTATTGAACCACAATTCAGAATTTTGGCCTTGGAGGTATGAAGCAGCGCTTGAAGTTATTCGACATATGCTCTCTGACTCGACGTCGTCCATTATCCATGTTTATCGCGAGGTTAATAGCTTTGCGGATTTTTTAGCAAAGTTAGCTTCGGGTGGTATTTCGACACACTTCGCTACGGCACTTAATCTACCTCTTCATCTCCGAACAATCTTGCGAATGGAACAGAATTTTGTTCCATACATAAGATATAAACCATGAGTCTTACATCACTTCTTTAAATGACTTTTGTACTGCACTTCATCTACTCTTGTAGAGCCATGTATTAATAAAATCCTCCCCCTCCCCCTTTTTCTAAAAAAAAAAAAAAAAAAGGACAAGAATACTTGTCTGATAAGTTCAAGATGTTATATAATAAAAAGATTAAAAAGATAATTAACTATTTCTAAAATCCCATAATAAAAAGGCATTGCAGAGAGACAAGAATGCTAAAAGAAATGGTTAAGTCTATGATGACATAAGCAAATCTACTAATCACTTGTTAGAGTGATGCATTGCTTACAACCACTTATGTACTTAACTGAGTGCCCGCAAAATTAGTTACAAACACTCCATATAGATTATACACAGATAGAAAACATGATATGAAAAGTTTAAGACTATGGAGGTGTGCTACCTTCATTTGGGGCCTTTCTCCTAGATATAGGAAACTAGGCCTAAGAGAGAAGGAAAGTATCTTTATTAGATGATCTGAACAATCAGTATGATATATTTTCATAAGTGAACAAGGTAATAAAGGGATAATAAAATTTGAATAAGGAGATGTCACTTTTTTAGAAAATGACTTTCCAAAGTAAAGTGAAATAGGAATTCACTTATATTGACACAAAACTCTTAATTATAATAATTGTATTATAGGTAATTATAATGAGAGACTTTATCCAAATGGGAGTAATCTAGAACTTAAAGAATAAACTCAAATTTGATTTAGTTTATAACCATCTTAAAGTTTACACTATATCTTATTCGAATGGGAGTAATTAGGACATTTATGAATCTTTTCTTATTAACCTTGTTGATGTAAAAGTGAAGTAAATCACTTGTTAATATAGAAATCCGATATAATATGTAAACTACACAAGAAGGGGAGTTAAATTGTGTAATCTTTTCAAAAATATTAATCTTTTGAGACTTCTTAAATTTCTTTACAATATTCAAATGATCACTAAAACACTTTGCTAAAGTTGATAAGCAATGCAATTGCAAGTAATATTATCTACTCGTCTAACACAAGAAAATTAAAGATAAGGGTTAGAGAATAGACACTGCGATTTTATACTGGTTCACCCCAAACCTTGGGTTACGTCCAGTCCCCAGAGTTTTGTTGAGATTTCATTATACTCTTTCAACTTTACAAGTATTCTTTCACACGTAGAGCCTCTTTAGGTCTCTCTCACAAAGTATTCTTTATGAGCTATATTAGCCTCTTCAGGCTCTAGCCTTCATTTCTCTCTTTAAGAAAAATATTTTTGAGCTTTCAGTTATAGATGTGTTTGCTCACTTTTTTTGCACTATGAATATAGAATTTTTGCTAATATCAAAAACATTCACAAGTATTTCTCTATCTGTTTCTCTGTATGTATTCGTATGTAGTTTTCGACTCGAACTAATATTTATAGCCTAAGTCTCCAACCGTCTTCTTGATAACCGCTTCTTGAATCTTCTAGAAACAGTTATTAGTTGAGTCCTGTAACTAACTTCAACTAATTAACTGACTGGCATTCTAGCATATCTTGCTTTTGTATCGTCTGGAATAACTTTTCTTCTGTTACTATATTTTGTCTGTTATTCCACTTCGTCTTATGTTTTTAGATCCTGCTTGAATCCGAAATCCAACTCTTGCTCTGATACTATATCTGCTTGTCCTCGAACTTGATTTCGGAGCCCAACATTCGGAACCATAAGACTTGAGCGTGCATATAATCTTATAGGGTTATTTCCATGAACTTTTCTTCGGCATCATCCCACGAGGGTGGCATGCCCATGACAATCAAACCTTAAACAAGCTTATTACTTCCTCAAGTATCCCTAAATTCAACTCAACCATCCATACGCAATTTCATATTTCCACTCAATGGCATCCATATGTAATTCATACTTCTTTAACATCGAAAGATAAGAGTTTTACAAAACTTTAATGCCATTTTCAAGCCACATTACATCATCAATATCAAAATTCAAAAATACAAAAGATCCAAAACTCAAAAATTCTCGAAATACATTTAAAGCCTTGTTTTGTATAAATTACTCCAAAACAACGCAAAACATGCAAATTCATAGTAATGCCTTGACTTTCTTTCACTCGGTCTCTTGCTCATCACCTAAATAGGGGGAGGAGAGTGGGGGTGAGCTTGAAAGCTCGTGAGTAACAGGTTTATAATGAATAACAAGCAAAACCGTTCAAAACGTTCATTTTCATAGAAAATTCTTATTAAATCACAAAACATATATTTCTCAAAATTCTTGTCATGTAATCAAAATCACAATAACACAATTCATGCATTTTTCAACTTGTTCACAATTCATAAACACATAAGCACATCGGAAATGGTTTGGGTGGATCCGTAATAGAACGTACTACATATTTTCCCTAAAGGTCCTGTGTAGCCATGAACAGAATGTACTTTCGCAATACCACAAAATAGTCTTGCGTAGTCGTGAACTTATGGGAGTCCGTGAAGGAGCTCCATGCCACTAGCGGGTAAGCGGGAGAAGCCTTTAGATAAGTGCACTTGACTGATAGAACAGACCACCACAAACCCACATAACATGTAATTCGTGACTTGAAAGCCAATTGCCCAAATGGCACTTTTTTTTGAAAATTTGTCTTTCATGAGCATGACATATTTCATATGCATTTCTTTCATTATTTCACAATTCATCATCAAAATTCATACACCAAAATATGTAGCAATTTCTCAAATCAATCACAAGCAATAAAAGCATATGAAGTAATTGAAGTCATTTTATTCTCTTGATTCAAAAGAAAACATTAGTGGCTCATTACTTAATTATAAACATGGAATCTACCTTGTTTTCCTTGCTTATAGCCTTGCTCAAAATGCCTCTCCTCTTGTTCCTCTTTCCTCTCTTGATCCCTTTATACAATAACAAAAATCCCACTCAATAGGGTTTTCAATTGAAAATCCCTCAAAGCATAATCATTAAAATTGGTTTTAGCATACTTAAACCCAAGCATTTTCTAAAGTCCATGAACTAGAATCCTTCCAAAATCCAAAAGGTTCAAAATGATCTTATCTTGATTCTTCACCAAATGAAGAGATCTTTAGCTCCAATGGAAGCTCTTTTCTTCTTCTTCCTTTTTCTCTTCTTGAACAACTTCAAAATATTTCTTGAAGACTAAGAAGAATTAAACCTTAACTCAACTCTCTTCTTTTCTCTCATACCACCAAACTCTCTTTCTCTTTCTTACTCATTTTTGTGATTCTCTTTTGCTTATCTTTCCATTCACGTTTTCTTCTTCATTTATAGGCAAGACAACACTTCTTCTTCCAATTATGCCCTTAATGATTGAGAATTGTCCCATTTGCCATTCCATTTATGCCTTATGTCTTTTATATTTAAGTGTCTTGCCAACAGTACCCTTGAATATTCTAACCTATCACTTTCTTCCAAAAAAATGTTCCTCACTATCTTACATTCCTGATGCCACCAAAATCATTCGATTTAGTTCAGTGATTCAAAAGATATTCTACAATCATTTTGGGACTGCTCTTGTCCCAAATAATGCACTATGCACAAATTCCATTTGAAATTTAAACATCTTAGAGACTGAATTAGATTCCAAGTTCTTCATACCATTTGTAGCTCCATGTCTCCAGTTTACCAAAAATAAAAAATCATATCATTTGTAGCTTTGCAGGTCAAGATATCATCAAAATACTGAAGTATATTCAGTAGAATAACATCATATCATACTATTGAAGAACACACTCACTGTACCCGTTCCACTTTTTCAATCAATCTTTCTCAATTTGATTTGGAGTCTATTATTTTTAGTATATTTGTAGATCAATGTCTTACTAGTCCAATGGTTCAAGAATCAAGTCGTTTGGGTGTCTAGAGAAGGAGTTATGACCAAAAGAATCCAATCTGTTTTTGTCCTCAATCATACCGAACCTGTTTCGGGGAAACAGCTATAACTTTCTCTAGAAATTTTTGATTAAGGCTTTCTTTAGATGGTTCAAAAGAGGACTTCAATAGCTACAACTTTTAGGAAGACCTCGAAGCCAAATTCTATCTTTTGCATCTTCTTGCTTCTGACTTTTGTATCTTCTTACTTTGCTTTGTCTTACTTTCGCTTCGTCTTACTTTTGCTTCGTCTTACTTTGCTTCGTCTTACTTTTGGCTTTGTCTTACTTTTGCTTCATCTTACTTTTGGTTTTGTCTTACTTTGACTTCGTCTTACTTTTGCTTCGTCTTACTTTGCTTCGTTTTACTTTTGCTTCGTCTTACTTTGCTTCGTCTTACTTTTGCTTCTCCACATATAAAGATCAAAACTTTCGACTTAGATGTCCAAAAATTCCATAATATATATAGTTGGAAAGATAAAAGAAAACTCTACAATCTCAAAAAGGCAAATTTACCACAATCTATCTAGATTAATCTAAATTTTCTCCCGAAGTCAGAACACGAATTTTATATTTAGCTCTCAATGTACTACACCCAATTCTCAACTTCATGAAATTTTGAGACTCTTAGAGATAGAATTGAAATTCGATATCTTCATACAAAATGTAGCCATATATCTATAGGTTAATCCAAACAAAGAATCTTCTCATTTGGATAAGTAAAGAAAAAGTTATGGCTAACAGACTGAAGCATACTCAATGAACGTTTTCCAGATCACTACAAATTTTGTTTCCAAAACTTTCCTTATCACAACTCATACCAAGATCACCCTCTCTACTCCCTCTACTTCTCATTCTCAATAAAAATTACAGTTAACAACAATTATACCCGGAAGTTGTCAATGAATGCATGTACACGTATTTTAGTGCAAAGATACAATATCTATGTGCATATATGCTAACATTATGCATGAGCAAGAAAATGCATTTCCTTAATCTCTCTTTGAGCTCACATGTACTGAAATTTTGGGTCCTATCCCTTAGTATGGAAAAAGGGATGTTACATATGTTGCATTGCTTCATCTTATGTTGCGTCGCTTTGTCTTATGCTTTAACTTTGTCTTATGCTTCGACTTCATCTTATGTTGTGTTTTGTCTTCTGTTGTGTTGCTTCGTCTTATGTTGCCTAAGTGTTGTTTGCATTATCTGCACACTTAACAAACTCATCAAAACAGTTCATACATTTCTAAGATTATTATTATTTGATTGTCATGAAAATTAATAGAAATGAAGTCCTCTTGACTTATCAATCTCCCCCTATTTGATGATAACAAATAATCATAATTTTAGAAGATAAAATGAACTTTATAGACGAATAGTATTTAGACGAATAATAAACCAAAGAAAAATATAAGAAAAGAATTGCATACTAGACATATACAATACTTTCTATCTATTCTTCTTGTTCTCCTCTATATCTCCTTCGCCCCCTATTTGTTATCAATCAAAAAAAATTTCTCATTGTAAATGCTTTAAAACTTCAGAAAATATACGTTGCATGTCAGTGCGGATCGTCTTGAGGTCTTTTTCAATAGTAACCCATAGTAATGCTACTTCCTCATGAAGATCACCTATTGAGTCAGCGAGTTCATCTACTTTATAATAAACTTCCTCAATTTCTTTTGCTAATGCTTTCTAAGCTTCCCTTTGACTGTGACTTGCTTCCCACCAATTTTTGAAATGTTTCAAGAACCCCAGATTAATAGTAGGATCTTGGTGTATTTTACTAAGTGGATCAAGATTTTCAACAACAGATGGTTCTGAAGGTAAAACATCTAACTCTATAATTTTGATAGAGGGTAGAGTGAAGGGTTGTTTTCCTTCTGGGAGATCAAGATCATTAGGTCTAGGTAGTTTCAGAATTGGTTGCCCAAGAAGATGTAACACATCCTTGACTGAAGGTATGAAACCTAAAGGTTTGAAATGCATGACCAAATGCACAAGAGTTTTTAAATTGAAATTGATACCTTCAACCATGATATTTCTGTACTGTCCTTCTTGCACTTTCCCAACTACCATGAAGTTTTCATCTGCGATTGAAACTCCAAATTTACTTCCTAATGCTTTCAAAATGTGGTACGGAACATAGATACCTCCAGGTTAAGCTGCATTGCATGCATCCTCTATGTTCTTCACTGCTACTTGAATATGCTCTTGTGAAAGATCATCTATATTTTCCTCAGAAAACATCTTCTTTTTCCCTCTTTCTTCGTTTCTCACAAGATTTGAGCTTCTTGGTTGTATGGCTGGCACAATTTTTATCAAGGTTCTACACGTGATTAGATAGATTGTATGCCAATCCTTTGAAATATTCAATGGATATGGTTCTGCCTTCTCATCTCACAGAATACCATATAATCTTTGTTCTTTATGGCTCAAAAGATGTATCGTTTGATCATTAATCGATATAGGTTCAACTAGTACCTTGACTAACTTTTTCGAAGGTTCTCTGATAATAATTGAACTTCTGCTTTGAACAGGCACTAGTTCTTTTATAATCTTCATTCTCAAATCCTTTTTATTGATTGGTTGAGCAGGATTATAAGATTCCAATTAATGTGCCACTATTTTTGTCTTCTTTTGAACTTCAGATGAAGAAACCTTCTTCAGACTGGGCTTCTGATTCTTTTATTCTTCTGCCAGTTTAGAAGAAAGTTGTTGTTGAGGTTTCTTCTTCTCAAATACTAGCTTTCTCTTTATCTCTGTCTCTTTAGGTGATTTGTTGATTGACTTTGCAAAATTGAGACAATTGATCTAGTAGATTGATGTGTTTTCTCTGGTTTTTTAGAATCTTCACCAAGGGTAAGAACTTTCTATTTCTTCTATTCTTGTTGACGTAAAGTCAATAGTCTCGGTGACCTTCTTGACTGTTTAGATTTTTCTGAATGAAGTGGCTCTGCCTTTCTCTTCAAAGACACTTGTTGTGATGGTTATTTAACCCGACTTTCCTCTTCCTATGGAATCGTCTTATTGATACATCAGACGATTTCTCAGTCTTCTCTTTTGTTAATGTTCTTTCTGTTGGTCAAGGTTTTGCTTCTTTTTGTAGGTGTAATACGTTCACTCCTACTCCGTCTTACTATATGCTCCCTCTTAGATCTTGCTTTCGGTGTAAAAGATGTATCCACCTCATCTTCACGCTTTAATCACATTATCTTGATAGTGGTGGCATTAATAATGCTTTTTACATCCATTTTTATCCTGTTACCTCTGTCGAGAAGAATTCCAGAATCTCTAAAAATCCTTGTCAACAACAAGCCATACAGTAAAGAGCTAGAATCTTTTTTTGACTTCATCATGTACTTCAAAATTAAGTACGGAAGATTAATGGGTTGAAGATTGAGTAGGTGAAACAGACATTGTTCATCCATCGTTGTCACCACGTGCTTCGAGCCTAATCTTGGTAGAACATAATGAAGAAGTAGTGAATGTAGAACCCTAGCCTTTGGAACAAGAGTTGACGCCTTCTTGTCTCTTGGGTCACTACTTCCATATAGTTGTTGACTGAGGTGTGCTTTATCTACATAACCTTGAGTAATCCACTTTATGTTATGAGACAGTCTTACTACAATACCTGGACATTTACTGACTTTCTCGATTGAATCTAGTTTCACGATTACCGACAATCCATCTACCATTGATAATAAGGTGTCATCTACCACCTTTGCATTTTTCCAAAAATCATATATCTCATTCAAATAGACTTTTTCATGAACCTTAAAGAAATTTCTCCAGCCAGCTACATCAATTTCTGGTTCAATATCCATCTGATTTTCCTTCAAGGAGATGAAATCAACATGTCTTCCATAGATGAGAGATTGCTCCATTTGTGATTTGTAATAATAAGAACTAAAAAAGCACAAATGTATTTTGCTCAAGGTAACGATGTTAGTATCTAAAGGTAAGAATATGAAACAAATGAACTTGAAGCTCAGAACATAGTGATGAATTGTCTTGATTGAGCACACTAAACACTTCGATTTTAAAGTATTTCAAGAATATTCTAGAGTGAAAGATATTTTAAAAACTTGAGAAATTTTTTGCCTAATATCTACTCTTGAAAAGTTATCATCTATAACTTACCGTTACTGTTTACTTGAGAACTTACAACTTTTTATCTTCTTTTCGTGTGAATCAACTGGGTCATGTCGTATCAGACGAATAGTCATTCAGCATTACCATATTCAAATTCTATCTGATTTCTTTGAATCTATCTTCACATAGAGGTTTAGTGATGATATCCGCCCATTGTTGATTTGTCTCAACAAATTGTAGACTAATGATTCCTCTCTGTACATAGTCTCACAGAAAATGACGTCTGACTTCAATATGCTTTAACTTTGAATGTTGTATTGGATTCTTTGATAGATTGATAGCACTTGTGTTGTCACAGAAGATTGGAATTTACTCTTCTTGTATGAAGTAATCTTCTAACTGATACTTAATCCATAACGTCTGTGAACAACAGCTTGCAGCTAACATATATTCAGCCTCTGCAGTAGATAGAGTAATTGAACTTTGCCTCTTACTTGACCAAGAAACTAGATTATGACCAAGAAAGTGACATCCTCCAGCGTAATCAGCATCACAGTAGCCAATTAACATGAAATATTTACCTTTCTCATACAATAAACATAGATCAGTAGAACTTGACAAGTATCTCAATATTCTTTTAATAGAAATATAATGAGATTCTGTAGGATCTACTTGAAATCTTTCACACAAACAAACACTAAACAACATATCAGGTTTGCTTACTATTAGGTAAAGTAAAGAACTAATAATTCCTCTTAAAAAAGTTTGATTAACCTTCTTACCTGCTTCATCCTTTGATAAGAGGTTTGAATGATGCATAGGAGTTGACATAGGTTTAACCTTTTCCATTGTATACTTGACTAACAGTTCTTTGATATATTTCTGTTGATGAATAAAAATCTTTTCTTCGGTTTGCTTAACTTGTAAACCAAGAAAGAATTTTAATTCACCCATCATACTCATTTGAAATTCACTCTTCATAAGATTTTCAAAATTGGAACATAGCTTGTTAGAAGTTGCACAAAAAATAATATCATCTACATATATCTGTACTATAATGAAATCATTTTTAATACATTTTATAAACAAGGTCTTATTTACTTGACCTCTACTAAAGTTATTTTCAATCAGAAAAGAACTTAGATGATCATACCAAGCACGAGGTGCTTGTTTTAATCCATACAAAGCTTTATAAAGTCTATAGACATAATCTGGTTTATCAGAATCTTCAAAACTAGGAGGTTGCTTTAAATAAACTTTTTTATCAATAAAACCATTCAAAAAGGCACTTTTCACGTCCATTTGAAACAGTTTTATATCATGACAAACTGCATATGCAAGCAAAATCCTAATAGCTTCTAATCTAGCTACAAGAGTATAAGTTTCATTATAGTCTATTCTTTCTTGTTGATTATAGCCTTGAGCTATTAATCTAGCTTTGTTATGATTTACTCTACCTGATTCATCTAGTTTATTCTTAAAAACCCATCTAGTTCCTATGATTGACTTTTCAATTCTTCTAAGTTAATCTTATAGAGATTGTTTTGTCTCTTGGTAGAAAAGAATATGGAATCGTCCTTGTTTTTAACTACACAAAAATTTTGATTAAAGGATACTTCAAAACCAGAATCACATAATTGACGTGCACTAATCAGATTATGCTTTAAACCTTCAACTAGCAAAACATTATCAATAGACGCAAATGAATCTTTCCCAATTTTGTCGATTCTAATTATTTTGCCCTGCTGGTTGTCTCCAAAAGTTACTGATCCTCCTTGCTTATTTTGGATGTCTAGGAACATAGATCTTTTTTTCGTCATGTGTCGTGAGCATCCACTGTCTAAGTTCCATTGACGCTGGTTGCTTTTTCTAAGAAGGGAGATCTGCAAGATATATTTTGTCTTTCTTAGGTACCCATATTTTCTTGGGTCCTTTGGGGTTAGTCTCACAATTATTATTTGAATAATAATAAGCACATTGTTTCTTTTTCTTCCTATTAGGAACAGAACTCATATCATAACGAACTTTGCTATCAGTGAACCCTAAACCACTTTTATCATTCGGGTGTCTATATTTTTTAAACATATCGTTCATCCTTTTTGTACTTTCAGTAAATGTTGATATATCTGCTGAAAGACTATTAATCCTTGGTTTCAATTGACTAATTTCTTTATATCTATCTACATTTACTTTCTTTTTCATATCGTCTACTTGTTTCTTAAGGTAGACATTTTCTTTTTCTAACACGTACGTGTTCTTCACGTTTTCAACAAATTTCCTTTTTGAAGCCTTATATTGCTTTAATATAGCATATGAATCTTCTAGCAATTCTAAATATGTTTCTTACAGTTCATTAGAATTAGAAGTTACATCATCGTCGCATTCCTTCTCAGCTACTAAGCATATATTTTCTTGTATTGACGCTTCTGAGTCGGAATCAGATTCGGACGAATCCAAATCTTCCCAAGTTGCCATCATGCCTTTTTTGTTTTCTTTAGTTTTCTTCTGTTTTCTTTTAAGCAACGGATATTTAGATTTGTAGTGTCCTACTTTGTTGCACTCATAGCAAACGACAGAAATTTTCTCATTCTTGACTTCGTCTTTGCTATTTAAAAAAAAAGTCTTTATTTCCTTTCGCTTTCTTTTTCCACATCCTTCTAATCTTTCTTAAAATCAACGATAGTTCATGATCTTCTTCACTCGACTCTTGATCAGATTCACTGGCATCATCATTCTTGATTTCTTCAATCTTTAATGCTTTTGAAGATGTAATTCTACTTCTCTGGTTCTTTTGATTCTTCTGACTAGCCTTTAATGCTATAGATTTGTCTCTTCTAGGTTTATTTTCTACATCAAGCTCTACTTGATGTATCTTTAAAGAACCAAACAATTCATCTAGCTTCAACACATTTAAGGCCTTGGCTTTTTGTATTGCTGTAACTTTAGGTCTCCATCGTTTAGGAAGACTCCTGAGAATCTTTCTAACATAATCTTGATTATCGTAGATTCTCCTAAGAGGTTAAAATCTATTAACGATAGTTTGAAATCGTCCAAACATTTGATCAATAGACTCATCCTCTTTCATCTTGAACAGCTCATACTAATGTACAAGAATGTTGATCTTGGACTTTTTCACTTGATTTGTGCCTTCATGTGCGATGGATAACGTGTTCCATATTTCCTTTGCAATTTTGCATCCATGAATCTTATCATATTCACTTCTTTTTAGGGAACAACTCAGAAAGAACTTGGCCTTTGTGTTGGACCCCAAACTTTTATTAAAAGATTAGAACTGGTAAACGAGAAATTTTGGTGATTCGTCCTGAGTAAAGAACAAATGACCAAAATTCTTGAACCAAGAAATGATAGGCAAGGGTAAAGTAGTGAATGAGAAATATGGATATGTTCAAGTTTTGCTTTGGTGTTTCTGGTGGATAAAAGATTTTGAAGTGAGAAGAATTAAGGTGAAAGTTAGAAAGTAGAATGAAAGCCAAAAATGAAGTTACATATGTATAGTAAGTTGATGAGGAATATGTATACATGTGTAAGTTTTGTTATTGGTGTTCATGATTAATCATATATTATAATTTCTTTATGGATGATATTGATTTGAAATGGAGTTGAGAATGAAGAGTAAATGAAGTAGAAAAGGTGATCTTAGTATGAGTTGTGCTAAGGAAAGATTGTGAAACAAAATGGGTGGTTGACCTGGAAAATATTCACGGCATATGCTTCAGTCGTTTAGCTACAACTTTTTCTTTAGTTATCCAAATGAGATGATTCTTGATTTGAATTAAATTAGAAACATATGTCTACATTTCTTATGAAGACATCAAATTTAAATTCTGTCTTTAAGAATCTCAAAATTTGTCATGAAGTTGAGAAATGGGTGCAATACATTGGTGGAAGAATGTAAAATTAATGTTCTAAATTCTAGGGAAATTCTGGATTAATTTAGGCTGAATTAGAGAAATGTGTCTTCTGGAAAGTTGTATCTTATCCTTCTAGCTTTCCAACGATATATAGTATGGAATTTTTGAACTTCTAAGCTGAAAGTTATGACCCTTATAAAGGAAGATGTATCTTTTGCGTTTTGATTCTTCTGTGATGACGTGTCTTCTGTGATGATGTGTCACCTGTGATAACGTGTCATCTGTGTTTTGTTTCTTTTGTGATGACATGTCTTTTATTATGATGTGTCATATGTGTTTTGTTTTTTTCTTCCTAATCTAACCTTTGTCCAATCTTTTGCTCATATCTTTTCTGTCCGACATCCGATTGACTTGGTTTTTGAAGCTTTGGATTCTTAAGACAATTATCTACGTCCTCATAGGAAATTTATGAATTTTTGATACTTAATTGAAAGTGATTGATTTAATTAAAGTGAGTAGGATAATTTTCTGAACATGGTTTAGTATTTTGAGAAATTCTAAATATGTGGGGATTTGATTGAATTGATTCTTGAGGCAAACAAAAATAGAGACATGGGGCTACAAGTCATATGAAGACACTGAATTTAAATTTAGCCCCTAAGACTTTCAATTTCTGAATTGAAGTCGGGTTTAGTGTGCAGTCTTGGATTAGAAAGAACTGAAAGTATTTTGGCCATAACTTTTGCTCTAGTAATCCAAATCAGGTGATTCTTGATTTGGATTAAACTAGATAAATAGGGCTACAATTGTTCTCAAGGACTCAAGTTTCAATTTTGTCTTTAAGAATATCAATTTTCAGATGGAAATAAAATGCTGGAAAATGTTTTAGCATATGAATAACCCGAAATGTTTGGAGCATAAATTTTGACGTAGTGCACCAAATTAAATGATTTTAGTGGAGTTATGAAATTGAGACAATGAGAAACATTTCTCTAGAAGGAAGTTTTAGCAAATTCCTTCATTTTGATGGTGAGAAAAATATCCTAAAGTAAGCATGAATTAAAAAGAATTTTAGGGGCAATTTTGGAAGATTACTTAAAGAGTTAAGTTAGTAGGCTTATAAGTAAGGGCTTTATGGTCATTTTTACATTCATTAATGACATGGCAAGGGGCTGCCGTATAAGAAGAATGAAAGACACGAAAATTAGAAGGAAAAGAACAAAAGAAGAAGAGAAAGAAGAGAGAAAGAATGAAGCTTTCGGATGGGAGAAGAAGAAGGAGAAAAATAAGTTAGGGTTTCGAATTTTCTTGGGTTTCTAGAGTGATTTGAAGTAGATTCAAGAGGAAAAATGTGGAAGAGGATGAAAGCTTCCTATGGAGCTTTGAAATTCCGAAAATAGAGAAGAAATAAGGTAAGAGAAATTTTTACCTTGTTAAATTTTGATGAGATTTTGGTTTATTTGGCTTAAGATTGGTATGGGTTTGTGATTTCTCAAGTCAATTTTGGTGATTGCATGGTTTAATTGATTCAATTTTGGATGGTTATTTAATTAGGGTTTATGTTATGAATTAGGGAAAATTAAGGAAAGGCTTTGGAGCAATTGAGGCTTTAGACAAGTTTCAAGCATGGATATGAGGTGGGTAATATGTTTATATTTTGAATTATAAGTCAATTATGTGATTTTGAAAAATCAAGAAAAGAAATTATTTCCGAAATTTATTGTTTCCGAATGATTTTGAAAAATTGATACAAACATTGTTTTAAATGATTTGAGGAATTGATCAAATTTCTGAAATTCATGATTTATGAATGAATTGATAAAAATTATAAAAAAAGTGTTGCATTCTTGGGTGTTTGAATTATGATTGAGATTTTTGATATGTGAAATTGATTGTTATGTGATTTTTGAAATTGTGGAAATTTCGAATGGAATTGTTGTTTGTGTTGGACTCCGATTTTTAAGTGAAATTTAGAAATGATAATTGAAAAGAAATGAGTGTTATTATGTATATGTTTAGGTATAAAGGTCTTTATACTTAAAAGAAATTGATAAGAAAATAATGATTTTGATTTTGATACCTTCGGGTTTTGAGTAGATTGGTATGGTTTATGAAAATTAAAGTGAATGAGTTGATTGAAATAGAAATTGAAAATAAGAAATAAAGAGTGAAAGTGTGAGAATTTGGAGAAAATTGTGAAAGTTTGACTTTTTGGCCATAGAGAGTTAACTTTTTTGATTTAGGCAGAATTTGAGAAAATGTTCTTCAGGAAACTTGTAGATTATGCTGAAGCTTTCTATCACCATAAAGTTTGTAATTTTTCGATATCGGGAGTAAAAGTTATGACCAGTCAAAGTTAAGGTTGTTTGACTTTGTCTTTGAAAATGTTCTTAAGTGTGGAAATTTTACATGCTGTGCTTTGAGGCAAATTGCCGGAATGATGTGGTCTAAACTGAGTGAAGTGGTCTTCATGAAAGTCATAGAAGATTTTCCAAGCTTTAAAATGATGTATATTATGCAATTAGAGGATGTAAGAATTGAAAGATATGAATTTTAGAAGTTTGGATGTGTTATAGGTTGACCGATGATATGGCAGAATCTTTGACTGAGAAATTGACCTAGTTAGATGTTGAATTAGCCTTTAAGTTCTTCATGAAAGTTGAATATTTTGATTTGATCTTTAATTTGATATAAAGTATGCAATTGTTGGATCATGGAATAAGAAGTTATGATTTTTTTACAAGTTTCTGTTATGATTTTAGCATGATTATTAGAGGACAGAACGTTTAAATGGAAAATTGACTTCCTTATAGGTCAAATTAATTTTTCTGTCTTTCATGAAAGTTGTAGGTGACTTTTCGATCTTTACGTTGATATAAAATATGACACATTTGGACCTTGTAGGTGAAAGATACAAATTTTCAAAGTTGAGTCTTTGTTTAAGGAATTATTAATTTGATAGAATCTTTGATTAAAAATTTGATCATATTAGAGGCTGAATTAGTTATGGAGTTCTACATAGAAGTTGTAGATCTTCCTTCAAGCTTTCTATAGAGACCAAATTTGTTAAATTTGGATTTCGGGATCAAAAGTTATAATTTTTGAAAGTTTCGGATTTTATTATAAACAAAAAAAGATTAAGAAATTGCGTCGCACTCAACCGAGTGCGACGAGGGCCTTGTTTCCTCCTCTTTTCCCTGATCCGACCTCTCTTCAATCTTTTGCTTATATCTTTTCCGTCCGACATCCAATTGACTTGATTTTTGAAGCGTTGGATTCCTAAGACAATTATCTACATTCTCAGGAGAAATTTGTAATTTTATGAGATTAAATTGAGGGTGATCAGTTTAATCAAAGTGAGTGGAGAAATTTTCTGAACATGGTTTGCTACTTTGAGAACTTCTTGATCTGTGGAGATCTGATTGAAGTGATTCTTGAGGCAAAATAAACTAGAGATATGGGGATACAAGTCATATGAAGAAATGAAATTTCAATTTAGCCCCTAAGACTTTCAATTTCTGAATTGAAGTTTGGATTAGTGTGCAGTCTTGGATTAGAAACATCTGAAAGTATTTTGGTCATAACTTTTTCTCTAGTAATCCAAATGAGGTGATTCTTGATTAGGATTAAACTAGAGAAATAAGGCTACAATTGTTATGAAGAAATTGAGTTCCAATTTTGTCGTTAAGAATATCAATTTTCAGATGAAAATAACGTGCTGGAAAATGTGTTAGCATATGAACAACCCGAAATGTTTTGAGCATAACTTTTGATGTAGTGCTCCAAATTAAATGATTTTTGTGGCATTATGAAATTGAGACAATAAGGAACAATTCTCTAGAAGGAAGTTTTAGCAAATTCCTTCAAATTGATGATTTGAAAAATAACCTAAGCAAAGCATGATTTTAAGGGTAAATTCGGAAGTTTACTTAAGGAATTAAGAAGTTAGGCTAAAGTGGAAGGGCATTTTGGTCAATTGACCCTCATTTAATGACATGGCAGTATATAAACCAAGTGGCTGTCGTTGTTGCCCAAAGA
>JAOSBK010052042.1:0-17457 GCA_027568895.1 Erythroxylum shatona
TCGAGTCGCAACCTCACCCTGGCAGACCAAAGGGCACAATACCTGATTGAGGGGGCAACGGTCGAACAAGATCTCGGTCGGGGTCGAACAAGATCTCGCACCCACAACCCCACCTTGAGTTGAGTCCGTCCCAAACCAGTATCTATTAATTATTGCAATTTCCGTTAATTTCTATCTTTTTATTTAAAATGGCGTATCGTTGATATTCTTAAATTTCAATACAATATTAATATTAATTTAAAATTATGAATGAAAGAAAATTTGAATAAATAAGAAGGAGAGATTTTATGATAATTAAATAATATTATAAAAAGGTGAGTAATAATTTTAAAAAATGAGAATTATATTTTTTTAAAATGGTTAAATCACACAACATCTACTATAATTAATTCTATGTAAAACTCGCAGCAACAAGAGCATAATCAAAGAATACGTGCCAAATTCGTTAAAGCAATTAATCGCACTCGGTCTCCTGGTATAATTAGCAATATTTTAAAAATCAAACTAGATATTGAATCGATTAAAAAGAAAGGTTTAAGATTTAAAGGTTCAACTGATAATAAACTACTATAAAATTAATATGTAATAAATAAGAAATAAAAATTAAAGAGTAAATGAAAATAAAATATTTTAAATTTTAATTGACAAGTATTAATATTTTTAATATCATAAAAATTAAAATTTATATCTTCATTTGTTATTTTAAAATTTTAAAATTTATTTTAAACACATTCTCTTCTATTATACGAAAGCACTAAATCCACAATATGAACAATAATAACAAAAGTAAAGAGGGTAAAAAGATGTACAACAAGAAACTGATACAATTTTCATGATTATTAAATCAAATCACTGAAATAATAAAATTAAGAGGGCAGATAGTAGTTCAATGAGAAGCCTATAACATCTTGACAAACAAGCACCAATCTTTTCCTATACTGATTGGTCTCCTTCATAGTTATGCTCAAGAACAATCTACCTAATCCAATTACTCTTACGTTTCAGGGTTTTGGGAGACTATTTTCAAGCATCATCATGTTTCTGTCTCGAAGATATTAAAAGATGTTACTTGCTCTTAACTCAGTTTGCTTCTAAGAGACTGTTTTCAATCTCAAAATTCACTTTTTTTCCTTGCGATGAAGCTAATCCCTTCATCGAATCCTATAACGAGCTCATAAAAATTCTATAAACTCTGCATGTTAGGTTTCAAGTCTGGGGATTTTTATAACAGGACAGATAATTAAAGTTATGTATTGTAGAGAAGTTTAATTTTAAGACTGAAAAGTAAAGAGTTGAAGGAGAAAGAATTAAAAGAAGGATTCTTGAGTGTTAAAGAATTTATGGATGGAGAAATCTATTTGGCCAGCACTTTACCTCTTACGGGCTGACCCGGTGTGAGCGGGGATTAGTCTGAGAGTGGATGACTTAAAGGCGCCTTCCTATAATTGAGACCCTCTTAGAATACCTCGTGGTCTAACAAAAAAAAAAGAATTTATGGATGTGAAAAACTATTAGCGTCCAAACAACATTCAAGAGAAGGTCCAAAGTTAAAGAGAGAAGTAAAGAAGATGTTGATGTCGCTCGGAGGAGGAGAACATGAGACTAGTTCTTACGGTTCAGAAAAAATCGACCGGCTTATTATATAACTGGCTAGCTTTTAATCATAAAGATTAAATGTAAAAAAGGAACCAAAAATTAGCTTAATTCGTACTTAATCCAGTCAAATTGGTCAGTTTGGTCCTATTTTTATATCGTTGACAATTAGTAAATTAAAAGATAATTAACTATAAATCAAACACGCAGGGGGTAGAGAATCGTGCATTAGGTTGATGATTGTGGTCATACACACATGGTGAACATGAATTTGCCAAAAGTCAACGCCCTTCTACTTGCCCGAGATAAGCTTTTGTTGACTTAATTGAATAATTTCGAATTATTAAAAAAGGTTGTCGGGACATCACGTTGATATTAAGAAATTAATACTGCCGACCAGTCCTAACGAGATTAGATATTTTATTTCGTGTAAACAGTTTCTATCATATTTTATTAAATTTTATCCACACATTTATGTAAAATTTGTATAAATACATGAATCAGATTAAGTAGTACAAGATTGAAACATCCTAACGAAAATATCAAAATACGGTGCTCCAACTCATCCCAATTCACATCAGATTATTGACTTTTTGGAAAAACTTATAAGGTCAATTTTAGTACGGACAAAATTTTTCGATATACGGTTTAGTATGATTAAATTTAATTAAAATTAAGTTGGTTAACTTGTATCAATTTTTTTGTCACCAAGTGTGTTTTGTTTGAACAAAATTAACTAAAATTAAACTTCATTTTAATTATATCAAATTATTTGATATCGATTATAAAAAAACTTAAACTTTACTTAATTTTATAATTTTAAGCGTAAATATTAAAACAAATTTTATAACCAATATTACAATAATCCTTTAATGTGATGATACGATGAGCTACATTAGATTAATATTCTGAAACATAATTATTACATATTGTGTATAAATTTTGTTACTTAATAAATTAAAAATATCAAAGCTTAAGATAATTATACACTCTCTTATTTGTTTTAATTCTTAATTATTTTAAATTTTTCTATATTTTTAATTTATTAAATAATAAAATTTATATTGGTAAAAATACTAATTTAACGTAAAGTTACGTTATTCATATTAACCGAGAATTTAATATCGGACTATTTTTGTTAAAATTAGATTATTTTAAGTTTTGAAATAGTGTTGCAAAGGGTAGTATTTGTTTTATAATTAACCCTAAAAAGTACTAACCTTTATCCTCAAGTCAAACGATGGCCGATGGCTCAGTTAGCTCTTTGTTTGACTTTTTAAATTTTATTTTTTTAAGCCTCAAGTAGCTCTGCATTGCATCAGCCATTTAACGGGATAAATATCTCGTTTAATTTATAATTAAATGTCAATATCGCATCCTACCTCACATTTTTTATATAAAGATAATATATTGTACGGAACAGCAGCCATGTTTTCTTGTTTTTTTTATACAAGGGAAAGCACAAAGTATAAAATTCGTAGGGGAAGGCTAACCCCTTATATGTCCTCTAAAAGAATAGTGGCACACCTAAAGGGTGCCATATTAAAAATGGTGGGCTCAAGGCTCAAAGTAAAAGCATGAGTAGCGAGCCAGTCAGCACACCAGTTACCCTCTCTGTACTTGTGTCGAGGAAAAACAACCCAATTCCTGATAAGTAACTCGTTGATGTCTCGAATAAGAGGATTGAGAGTTAGGGATCGCTGCGGGCCATCAGAGAGGAGCTCTGTAACTACGAGAGAGTCCAGTTCCAACACCACACACCGAAAGCCAAGGGTCCAGGCCAAAACGAGACCCGAGTAGATATCCCAAAGCTCAGCCGAAACTAGAGAACACCGGCCGATATTCTGAGCAAACCCACCACCAATCCCTAAAGCTGTCCTGAAGAAGACCCCTCGCAGTGGCCAAGGAGGTGTCTCTGCAACATGCGCCATTCGTATTCAGTTTGACCCATCCTAAAGTAGGCAGGCACCACCCAATATAGCGGTCGGATCGCGGACGAGGGGCCAGCCTGGCACGATTAAGCGAAGCAGAGGCATGGGAACTCAGGCGGACATAATTAAGAACGACCGTCACAGGAAAACTCGGCCAGAAAAATTGATTATCGAAAAGGCTCGAATTGCGTCAGATCCATAAGAACCAACAAGCAATCCCAAAAAGGGCTGCCCAAAGCAGCCATGTTTTTCTTACATGGAATACATGGAACAAATGTATCATCGACAAGCAACCTTAGCAAAATAGGTGTAAGAAGTAGCAAAAAAAAAAGAGGTGTAAGAAACAGTAAACCAAGAAAAAGTATAAGAAATGGAACTCAATTATTATTGAAAATTCAAAAAAAAAAATATATCAACAAAAGTGTATAATATATTTTCTTCATCACAAATGAGTTTGTATTATAGTGAAAAAGAATATAATTAAGTGAATTATATAGGAAGATAATTTTCTAATTCATTATCTTAAATTTTGTAGTTAAAATATAATATTTGTAATCGTATATAAGTTATTTAGGTAAAAACTAATTTCTCAAATTATCATATTTCATATTGTAGTTAATTTTTTTCGTGACTTATTTGAAAATAGTTTTATTAATTAAAAGTAAGATTGCATACTATTAGACCTCTCTAAATTTCTCGTTTTAATGAAATTTTTGAGTGTTGTTGTGTTTCTTCAAATTACAATTTTGATTATCAACCAATTACGGATAAAATAATATATTGAAAAAATAATATAATAACTGTGTGTTTATTTAATAAACTCTGAAGATTTTTATAAAATTATTCAGTTATAAGCATTTTTCAAGTCAAATTATCTTTACAAAATATAATAATCTAAAAGTGAATTTATACACTGACATCTGACTATGTCAGCATCATATGGCCAATTGGTAAAGATTTGGAAAATAAATTTATTAACTTAGCAACAAACGTAATGTTTTGAATTATTTTATTTCAAGTGGTGAAAAAAAAAAAAACTTCAGTCAAGCATATGAAAACATGCAAACTGGACTTAAATAATATAAACTGCAAATTGCACTTATCATATGAGGTTGCCTTCTAAGGTTGACTTAGGAATAAGACTTTTTTTTGTCTTTCCTAAACAGCCAAAAAATAAAGTATATATAATATAATTGTATATTGGGTTAATTATAAAAAAAAGAGCCCAACCTTCTGTCAATTTTTTAATTTTAGCTTGAACTTTAAAAAGTAGCAATAAAATATTTAAACATTCAATTTTTTTAATTCTAGCTCAAATTTAAAAAAATGAAAATAAAATGCTCAAGTTTTCAATTTTCTTCGATTTTAGCCCAATGTTATCTGTTGTTCTTCCCCAGTCATTTGTTTTCTGTTTGTTCTTCTGATGCTCTAACTTACTCTTGCATTACAACGTACTGTACTAGTAAGTTTTTTGTTTTTAGTTCTAACTCTTGATGTCCTTAGTATGAGGGTATCGGAGCTGCATATTTTGAAAATCGAAGGGTGAGAATATCGAGAGAACAAACTAAAAATAAAGGAAAAATTAAAATCAAAACTTAAGGTCATCGAAGCTGCGTAATTTGATTTATGTCATTTTTAAACAACATCATTTTAATTATTTGATTAAACGACATCAAATCATTAATCTTTATTTGTTATGTTAATTTTGGCTAACGTGTATTAATAGTTAAGATTTCTAAAACACGTGGCAACCTACGTTAATAAAATTAATGAAAACAATAACGTCAAGCTATAATTGATAAAAATTAAAAGTTTGAACATTTTATTGCTACTTTTTAAAGTTTGTGCTAGAATTGAAAAAATTTGAAAGTTTGAACTTTTTATTGCTACTCTTTTTAAATTCGGGCCATAATTAAAAATTTGAAAAAAATTTAAGCTTTTTTTAATTAACCCTTTATATTTATAAAATATATCTCAATTTATCTTATTTCATCAAATAGTAACAGTTTAGGAGGATGAGTTTGATACAAACAAATTCAATAAACAATATACGCTTTAAACAAAGATCCAACTTTTATTGGTGGGTTTGATCTAAATTTTTAATAGGATGGAAGTTTGTTTAAACTTAGAAATGAGCTCAGGTTAGATCTTCTAAATTTCAGATTTTTATTTATAAATTCGAATTTATCAGTCTTTGACTCCATAGACCTGTTGATCCTGGATCACCTGCAGCTGACTGTTTTAGAGCTAATGAATGCCTAGAGAAACCTTTAGCTGAACAATCCTACTGGCCCAAGTTCTTCAAGTTCAGATTCTACCAAACATTTGGGAAAATGGAGTTGTTTGCCTGATTGCAATTGAGTTGACCTTGAGGGCGTTGTTAATCAGTTCTTCTTGTCAGATGAATTCCATCCTCGAGTAGTTTAGCAGTTACAGAAGATTTTGAAGCTTCTGAATCAGTTTTAAACTTATTGTAAAATGCTTATCTAAGCTTTGAATCAAAACACCACAAAGTTTTGATTTTTAATTGAGGTGAATCAATGACAAAGAGTCAATCAGATGTAATAATTTCCTGAAGCAAAGAGATTAGAGTAATAGTTGCAGCCACAAAACGGGAACTGGGTCTTGATAATTCTTAATTTTACATGAAAGTTGGCTAATAAACTATCAAGGTCCCACATTTAAGTAAATACAAGAAACTCAGGCCACAAATCCAGATAATATACTTTCATACACAATGGTTGCAATCTGCAGTTAGATAAATATCAGTCATTAACTTCAAAACAATTGTTAGTGGCTGGCCTTTGCTCATATCTTTGCCTCGTCACCTTCCAGAAAACCAAAGGCCAAAACCAAACTTCCAAGTCAAGGTTGAAATGTGACACTTACTGAGCTTAGTTCTTGAATCACACTTCCAATGGTAGGCCTGTGAAATGGAGATTCATGGGTGCAAAGAAGCGCCAGTTTACAAAGTTTGACAGCTTCCGATTCAGAGAAGCCTTTATCTAGATTTGCATCTACAACTTCTTCAACCCTGTTAGACTCTGCTGCCTGGAGAATCAACTGCGTGACATTACGTTTCCCGCTGAGGATTTGTAGTATGATAATACCGAAAGCATAAACATCACTCTTTTCGGTGAGACGGCCAGTTGACGTGTACTCAGGGGCTAGGTATCCCATGGCAGCGCTCACTTTAAGCGTGGAAAATACAACATCATCTGCAAGAAGCTTGTGCAGGCCCGAATCCGAAAGCAAAGGATTATGCCGTTTGTCAATGAGCACTTTATCTGCAGATATGTTCTGATGAACTAGAGCAGGTTTACTTCCTTTGTTTCCATGCAAGTACCCAATACCTGTCAAGGAACATCAGCTTCAGTACAAATGATAAATCAAAATTATGAAGTACTTTAATAGTTGCCTCCTAAAATATTATCCAACTTCTAATGGCCAACAAGATGGGTTGAGAATGACTACAAGAGGAACCTGAGGGCAGCTTAAGCATAACATGATCAAGTTGTTCGGGGTATCATTTTCCTGACATCGAATGCAACCAAAGGCAATATGTTCAAATCAAATGAAATCCTTTATGATCAATTCATTCACTTCAGAACTTGTTATGATGATAAATTCACTTTGAACAAGGACAGTGGACGACAACTGTTGCGATTTAATGAACACAAAGAGACAATTACCTTTAGCAATGCCATTTATGATAGCAATTCTTGTTGGCCACTCGAGGACCTTTCCTGTGCTCGGTTTAACATCTAGATATTGCAACAGGTTCCCATTTGGAACATAATCATAAATCAGAAAACACTCGCCCCTTCCTTTTGAGCAGCAAAAGCCTCTTAGTCTCACCAAATTTTCATGTTTCAATGACGTTAATATCTTCAATCCCTTCAAAAAATCAACTTCTTCGGATTTGCAACTTGTTATGGTAATGCTCTTTATAGCAACAACTGAACCATCTCTTAGGATCCCTTTGTAAGTGGTTAAGAAATTGCTTTTTCCCAGCAAATTCCCCTCTGAAAAGCACTGAGTTGCTCGTTCAACATCTTCTAAGTTGAACATGAAGCCGTCAAGGACTTCCTGAGAAAATCCATTTCCATTACGACAAACGGCCAAGGGATCCCAACCATTTGAATACTCTAGATTGATCGGTGGTGAGGCACTTTTCCTGTAAGCCTCCTTTGTCTGATCAGTGCTAAGCCGGCCATCAGAAGTATCGAATGCACTTCCAATTTTCTGCTTTCGACGTCGATATAGTGAGAAGACAATGAGGCCAGAGACTGCGAACACAACAAAAAGTCCAATCACTCCAAATATCATCCCAAATTGTGGACTTTTCGGAGTGGAACAGGGGCTGCTGTTGCAATCAGAAGGCCGGTTTGCCGACTCTCGTACATCGTTGGGCAAAGCACCATTAGGCTTGAAAGGTTCAGGCCTACTGAAATTTAAGCCTTCAGAAACTCTGCAAGTTTCCAAATCAGAAAACCCAACTCCACATAGCTCTGGATTGTTGTTATATTGGAATCCTTCATTCAGCCTCTTCAAAGCTTCATCACATTGCATGACAAAATGAAGAGCTCAAGTCAAAGCTGATTCTTTTCTTCTTACTCCAAACAAAAGAGCAAAAAGAAAATCAAAATCGAATGCAACATTGTAGTAGGGAAAACAAACTTACCTGAGGGAACATTTCCAGAGAGACTATTATTGCGAATGTCCAGAACTTGTAGCATTGGTGCATTAGCCAACTTTACGGGTATTGACCCAAAAAGGCCATTGAAGCTCACATCTAACCTCGTTAACAAACCCAGATCCCCCAAGCTTGCAGGAATCGCTCCAGTCAGATGATTATATTGCAGAGAAAGAACACTTAGCCTCTCTAAAGACCCCAGTTGAGTTGGTATCCTCCCTGTCAACTTATTGTAACATAGCTGCAAAACTGTTATCAAGAAAGTCCCGATTTATACTCTGCAAACCCATATTCGCTTGGTATATAAGCTGAAATAGGAAGATAGTAACCTAGAATCCAAACAAACAAAAAACCAACAAACTAATCCCTCTCTTTTACCATGTGAAGTATAAAATGACTTTACCCCTCTGCTTTGAGCTCTTAATATTAGTTGAAGATAGTGATTAGGACAGCTCTTTAGGATTTCCCAGAAACAAAAAAGTGCGATATATTGAGATGAAGTCCAAATCTTGTGTAACTTTAAATTGAAAATCTGACCTTGAAGATTAGTCATGTTGCCAATCTGAGCCGGAATCTCCCCAGAAAGGTTGTTGACGTTGAGATACAAATCACTCAGCTCACTCAACTCAGCTATCTCTTTTGGTATCTCTCCGTTGAGTGCATTGAAATGCAGATAAAGACCAGTCAACCTCTTCAGCCCACCAACAGCCGCGGGTATCTGGCCGGAGAGACCCTTCCCTTGAAGAGAAATATTAGCAACAAAGCCTTGTTCATTGCACGCAATACCCTCAAAAAACCCTCCACAAGGGTTAGAGTTTCGTTCCCATGACGTCAAGAACCGGTTCTGAGGGTCAAGTGAAGCCTTTATTTGCATGAGAAGTTCGATCTCCGTAGGAGCAGACATAGCAGGTGAAAGTAAGTGAGAAAGGAACAGACTTATCAAGTAGCAGAAGAAGAAGAAACCCATGTTTTGGTTTGAGTAGAACAGAAGAAAAACGCGAGCTTTAGAAGAAAAGAAATGGAGGAACCGAGTAATCAGAAACCATGTGTATGCTAGCTAGATAGAGAGTCTCCTCACTCTTCACTAGCCTAGCAATAACCGGTCGTTGCACGTATCACGCAACACAGTATAAAACCACTCTTTTTCTACCGGTTTTGGTAAGTTGGTGTTGCATTATAGAATGTCGTGTAACCATTTCGAAAAAATGAATCATGATTGGGGCCATAATAACCGTCCGATGGAATTTCAATCACGTGGAGGAAAAAGATCGTCTGCGTTCAGTTTCACGGTAAATGATATGGAACTATACTAAGTCCTGAATTGTCAATTCCAGATTCTGTATCTCTGCAAGAGTGCAGCAGTTGACCAGTTTTATGGGGTCCACTGGGTAAGTGACAACACGAGAAAATTCAAACTAAGGCCAGAGAATGGGACTATCTTGCCAGTAAAAATATTCTTAAGACTATTTATTATTATTATTATTATGTGAAATACCCAAATTTGCACAAACAAATAGTAATGAAAATAGTAAATTCTCCTCCAGTCAGTTTTTTCAGTTCTGTTATTACATATGTTAAATAGTATCAGACCGAGGTTCAATGAGCAATCATCACGTATTTAGTACATTGTCATAAACGGGGAAGTCACTTATCGAGGCTTTGTGTTCTACTCCCTCTTATTTAAAATAACGTCGTTGTAGAGAGATGCATATTTATTAAAAAAATTAGTAAAATATTTGATATGCCCTTATTAATTGCATATTGAATTATCTTGAAAATGTAATCTGTATAATTAGGATGTGAGATAAATTAAAAGGTAATTTTGGAAATAAAATTATAAACATGATGAAAAATTGTGAACGACAATTATTTTGAATAATTAAAATTTCTTTAAAACAACACGTATTTTGAATAAGAGGGGGTATGAGTTATTGCAGTTTCGGAACTCCGATTTAGGTTTTCCTATCAGACCTTAAAAGAAGTGAACATAATCCGACCATTCACAAACATTTTTGTTCGATATAAATAATTTTTTGTTGTTCATGAAGTATTTTAAGAAGATCTCAATTATAGAAAGACATCTTTAAGCCATTCACACTCAGGCTAATCTCTGCTCAAACAGGGTAGGTCTCTTGCGGGAGGCAAAACTCTGACCTCAAGTTTTAAACGGTTGCATATATGAGAAAAATTTGAACCTGCGTCCTCGCTTAAAATAATAATGAAATTTGTCTTAAATATATGTAATTAACTAATTAGTCATAAATTATGTAATTCCAAAATTATTAAATTAATTAATGACCTGTTACTATTTTGAGTAAGTTGCAAATTCAAATCATTAAGAAAACGAAACCTTGACTAAGTGACAATAAACTCCACCCAACATCTTAAGAAGTCGAACCACGTTGTTATAGTATCTTAAGTCACAAACAAAATATATTATAAGTAAGTGTCGGAAAAGCATGAAATGGATCAAGTCATTGTCCGAAGGAAGAGACAATGATGAGAAGCTTTGAAAACTTATAGCAATAGTGAAATCCATGTATTAAAGACCCCACCCACGACCTACCTTCATGAAATGGAGTATGGTATGGTATGGTGGACAGGTGGAGAAAGAAAAGCGGAGTATCATAGTCAGGCTGTAAGTGGGATTCAACAAGCGTCCCATCAAAAGGAAAAAAAAAAAAAGGCCACTTTCGTAAGGACTTTTTTGTCGTTCAATAAAGTTCAAAAAAAGATTCTTTTTAAACATTTTCATTTATTTTCTTAATTTATTTATTAAATTGGTTTATTATGAGTTGTTTATAACTTTATAAAACTCTCTGTTTTGTATGTGTTTTACGTAATTATTTATAATCTTTTTTCGATTTTATTAAAAGATTAAAAAAAATTAAATCTTTTCATTTTAGATTTCAATTTTTAAAGTTTTTAAGTGTATAAGTTATTAAAATTAAATAATTGGTTTTAAAATATTATTTTATTAATTTTTTGTAAAAATTGATATTTAAAATAATTATGTGATCATTCCTCTTTGTTAACATAATTTTTTAATCTTCTAAATGTATATTCTATATTGAATATGTATATAAAGAAAAATATATCACATAACTATTTCAAATCTTAAGGTGTGCTTGTTTGAGGCATAAAAAAAGGGGTATATGTATGAAATGAAAATTGATTTTTGGTATAAACAGATCATTGAAGACTTAAGAGTTTCATTTTTTGATTTTAGGTAATCCTCTATTCCTCTCGTAATTTAGAAGAATGGGAGTGATTGTCATGTTTTTAATTTTTTATATATAAAGGATACATAAAAGGTATAATTATAAGCTAAATAACTTCATAGGTAAAGTTTTAATTTCAATAATCAAATTTATTGAGAAATCAATTAAATAATTAATTATAATATAATTAATTAAAATATTGTAATTAATTAATTAATTATAATTATTCATTAATTAAATGTTATAATTAATTAATTACAATATAATTAATTAAAATATTATTATTTAATTAATTACATTATTATTAATTAAAATATTATTATTAATTAAAATATAACTATTCATTAATTAAAATATTGTAATTAATTAAACTATAATTCATTTTGTAATTAATTAATTACAATATTTTTTACAAACCAACCACTATTAATGGCAATGGTAATCATTTCTTCTTCTTAACCAACCATCATAATTACAATAATAATATTCATTCTCATTCCTCACAATATTCATTCTCATTCTCATGCTGACCAACTACCTCCTTAATGTTTACATGATTTAAGAACTATATCTACAATTAATTAATAAAAACTATATTTAAAATTAAATTATTTGATTTTTAAATTTTTAAATTTAATTATATTTTTAAAAATATGTTTCAAAGTAAAAATTAAAGGTTAAACACCATATAATATATTATTCTTAAAATAAATTAGTAATAGATAAATTTATATTTTATATTCTTTTAAAAGCCTATAAAAATTTACATGTTTTGATTTTAAAATTATTAATTGAAATTAAATAATTGAATGGTGCTTCTCTCGAGCTTTACAAAGGAATTTGAATGTTGTCATTCCCTAGAACGAACATTTAGTGAACTGCTGATTTAACATCTATCTCTGTCCACAAACCTCCTTCCGAAATATACGGAGTGCAATAAATGAAGCGGCCGAACATGTTTTGCAAGATTGTGGATGCTAGTGACAGGCGGGTATGGCAACGGGGTCTGAGTCTGACCCGATTCTGCAACTTGAATTGTGCCGCCTCATCTCGAATTTAAATTTGTTTGATTCGTCTATAATGGTATTATTTTAATTCCGGAGATCCAACAACTATTAAATCGCGAATGAATTATGAAAGTTAAGCATATTTATTGAAAGGTTAATTAAGTTGCGGATTGACTAATAAATCATACCAGGTCCTTAGATCTCGGTATTTATTAATATTGAAACCCGCCTGTGAGTTGCTTTGATATCCTAGTAGAAGATACCGATATAATTTCCTTTCCAAGTTAATAGCTTAATATATGTATACTTCTCCTTATGAAATTAAAACAAAAAAAAAAGGTCTTTACTGGTTAGAGTCTGTAACTAAGGTCCCGTGATAAGTGAGTAGTCATGTTCATGTTCACGGACCTATTCTTCCTGTGCTCATGTGAACTTGTCCATAATTCATGATACTTTGTTTTTCATTTGGAAATGTTGATGGTTGTGTTGTGCCACTCGTTCGAAACATCTTTAAATGTGACTAATTGAAACTGAAAGTATATTATATTTCTCAATTCTGATTAATTCAAATTGTCACTTAGCTTTAAATTGATTGTAAAATTGTTTGTTTGAAATGCATAACTAATTAATTGTTAATTTTACTTATATTTGATGTTATATTTATTGTGCATTCTAAACATAGACATTACAAATCACATATCCTAAAAATTAATATTATTAATTTAATTTAATTTAAAAATAATTAAATCAGTCTGATCGAATCTCTTATTATTCATATTCAATTTAAAATTTTTAACTTAAATTGAATTCAAATTTTAATTAAATTGGAACAATTTGAAATTTGATTAAAATTAGAGCAAATTCATGTTATTTTAATCAATAAATTAATTATAATGAAATGATATTAGTTTGTTTAAATTAACTTGAATAAAATGGACCGATCATTTTAAATTAAATTAAATTTAAAATTTAATTTGACAAAAAATTTGCAATATTTAATTCAATCCTCAAAAAGAAAAGGAAAAAAAAAACATAGTTTATAAACGACACAAGATCACCGTTGCTGTTTACCTTATTCTAAGCCTATCTCATTTTATCTCAATCATTTATTTATATAAATTATATAAAAATAAGTTATTGAGATAAAATAAAACAAAATTGATACGTACAAAATGGGACACTAAGATCATGTCGCGAAATAGATGATCTGATAATTTCGTGAAGAGGCTGCAACTATTCATGTTTGAGGTTTTGTAATGATTACAGGTTGTCTTGTGAGCACCTGCCGACGGAAAGATTAAGGTTTCCACAATTGCGAACGACACTAATACCAAGTTCTAATCCTGACTTTTATGTCGTGTTGGAATTTTTTTTTCCTTATCTATCGCATAGCACAACTCGACATTGACAATCATAATAGAATTGAGACGTTAATGTCAAAAACCCTTAATGACTTTTGGTTTTTTAATGAAAAATTGAAGTTATTGTTTTTTAATATATGTTAATAGTGTATATAATATTTGTAATTTATATAATTAAATTAAAATTTTTAAAAAATGATCATTTAAATTTAAGAGAAAATTAACTCAATTGATTAACTGTAAAATTTTAAATGAAAGAATATTTAACACATCTAATATAAACATCTTTAAAATGTCAAAATAATAAATTAAAACACATGAAATCACCATTTTTTTGTATAAATCGATGACTACAACAAAAACAAAAACAATAACACTCAGCATAAGTATAAATTTCGTTAATTAAAGGACAAACTTAGTGTACAAAACTTTTCTCTTTATGATGATCGAGTTAGGGTTATCAATTATACTGTTAACTTATTTCCATTTTTAGTTTGCTATCTTTTACTAAAATAAATAGTACCATAATTAATTTTTTTAGTTTTTATTGAATAATAATTTGAATAAATTTTGAAATGATTGGAGAATTTCCAACCTCAATCAAATAATAACCTAGACTAGGGCTCTCAAACTCTCCTCCTTCTCTCTAAACCTCTCGAAGATTCTTTCCTTGTTTCAAAACCCAAATTTTCCCGCCTTGGCTTTTTCTTTCCCGCTTTTTCCTTCTAGCTTGCCGCTCCCAGTGTCTAACCGTCGATAAACCTTGGTAGGCTTGTGTTGTGGGATGGAAGTAGGTGAGACTTCCCGTCCACTAGATGAATTTTCGCCTCTGTCGTGTGAACTCCCTTCGTGAGGAGTCTCGACATTGCAGGCCGATGTGGTAAAGTCCGACAAGGTAACAGTCCATCGAGAGAATTCCAACATGTGGTCGAAGAAGCTATTTCCCCTACATAACAAAGGAATCCTAACTCATTACCAAGATGTTGTGAAGGATGACATCATATGCCCCCGAAGGAGCTTCTTGAAGCGGGAGCTCAAGTGTGGTCATCAGCATTATTAGGTTTCTTCTGGAATAAGTGTCCAACTTTTCCCGTAGTTAATACATGGGCAAAAGCCCGATGGAGTAATAAGGGACTACAAAGGGTTTTACTCCGAGAAGATACACCTTTCTCTTCAAGTTTGAATAGGACAAAGTCGTGCAAACTATTGTATAATAGGGGCCTTGGCACATAGGTGATCAGCCGCTCTTCTTACAATGATGGAGGCCAGGTCTTGAATTGGACAGAGGTACGCTCTTGTTTATCCCACTTTGGGTTCATTTCCACAACATGCCTATGGAGTTATGGACAATTGCGGGGTTGAGCTACGTTGCTAGTTTCTTAGGTAAACCTTTAGGTATGGATTCTTAGACATCACATATGGAATGAGTTGGCTATGCCAAAGTGTGCATCGAGGTGCAAAAAAATGGTTCATTGCTGGACAGTCTAACAGTGTTAAGCATGGGAGAAATGGTCCAGAAGACGAGTCCACTATCTTACCTTGGAAACCCAGTATTGTCAAAAAATGGTTACCTACAGGGGGCGTACTCAGCAAGGAACTAAGTGAAGAAATGTTGGGGGGCAGGGTGGAAGCTAGGGAGCTTAATAATCAGAATGGAACCAGAAATGTAACAGTCCAGACAACCCGCTCGCAGATATTGTCCGCTTTGGGCCAAGGCCTTCGTGCCAAGCACTTGCACGATTTTGTTTTCCAACGTGTAGGCCTCTTTAGGGCACTACTCACGCAGGACTTCGCAGGAGGTCACCCATCCTGGTACTACTCTTGCCCTAGCACGCTTAATTTCAAAGTTCTGATGAGATCTGGTGCATTGGAGCGTAGAAAACGTGTCTTCAGGGGTATCAGAGTATGCAGCCTGTAGATATTGTCTCCTCTGGGCCAAGGCCTTCGTGCCAAGCACCCTTAAGGTTTTACTTTTCACAGCGTCGTTTTAGGAGTATTGCCGAGAACTCGTCTTCAGGGGTATCAGAGTACGCAACCTGCAGATATTATCCCCTCTGAGCCAAGGCCTTCGTCAAGCACCCTCAGGATTTTACTTCTCACAACCCCGCTTTAGGAGTACTGCCGAGAACGCGTCTTCAAGGGTATTAGCGTACGCAGTGTAACATCTCGTTCCTTACTAAGGGTTAGAACCCTAAAATTTAGACATGTGAGATTAAAGAGAGATTGAGAAAAATGCATTTCATGCTCATGCATAATATAGCATACACACTCACGTGAATAGTAGTTTTTGCACACGAAAATAATTATACATGCACTCATTTGACATTTTTCAAGTATAATTGATATTTAATGTGATTATATTTAGAACTGTGAATTATATGTGTGATTAATTGATTTGGAGTGTATCAGTAGTGAATTAAAATTTTTGGTAAAAATTTGGAAATTTTTTGGAATTTGAGGACATTTTTAGATTAGAAAAAACGCCAAGTGACAGAACAATTGATGAATGGTTGTAGAAATAAATGTCAAATGGCAGTGAAAATTTTTATGAATGACATTTGGATTTAATGGCAAGTATCATTGAAAATTGGGTTAAAAATTGGAGACAAATGTACTATCTTATTAAAAGATAAAGAGGAGACCTTAAGAGAGTGACATGTGGCAAGTGACAAGTGTCACTTGCCACACCACTTATTAAGCCATGTTTTATTAAGTGAAAGACCATATTTTGGTCTTTCACTTGCCAGAAACAACACATACACCATTTTACCCATCTTCCTCATTTCTTCGCCTTCTTCATTCCTCTCCTTCACCCACGACATTCACTCTCACCCTCATCATGGTGACTTTTGTTTAACTCTTTCACCTTGCTTCTTCAAGATTCATTGACTCCCTCTTCTTATTGCTGAAAAACCTAACCAACTCCATCTCCATTTGTGATGATCGTGTATATGGAGGAGCTAGGGTTTCATGGTGATTTGAAGACATTGAAGCTAAATCAAGTAAGTAACCTATTCTTCTTCATGGCTTTCATGAGTGGAGCATGTTTGATGATAGTTAGGGGTTAAATGTTCATAAATTGAGGATGAGCATGTGACAAACGTGGATGAGAAATGGGGATAGATTAATGTCTTGCTTGTGTTTTGATGGATAATAGATTAGGAAATTACATAATGTTGGATTGAGTGAGTGAATGGTGTATAAAGTGTGCTGGAGAAATATTAGCTGTGATTTTTTTTCACTAAATATGTTTTTGTTGTTTAGTCATAACTTGTTCTGTAGTTATCCAAATGAGATGATATTTATTTTGGATTAAATTAGAGATATAGGGATATATTTTGTATGAAGATATCGAATTCAAATTCTATCATTTGGATTTTCCAATTTTGACTTGAAGTTCAGTACTGGGTGTAGAGAAAAAGTGCAAAAAAAAACTGGATACATATTGGGTTTTTGTTCTGTTTTTCTTGATGAATTAATGTGAACCTTTTTTGATGTTTTTATGATGATGTAAAATGATTCTAAAACTAAAGAAAGGGATCAATGCGGTGTCTTGAAATGTGAAGGATTAAGGTGATAGTTAGAAGTGAAATGAAAGTGGAAATGAAGTTAAATATGTGCAGAAAATTGATGATGAATGCATATATA
>JAOSBK010052071.1:0-17455 GCA_027568895.1 Erythroxylum shatona
CTGTAACTGAAGAAGATAAAGTTACATGTAAATACACTTGCTTTCCAAGGCACTATATTTACATAACTCCAACAAGTCCTCCCCATTTTTACTATGCAAACAGTGCGACTCCCGCGGCAACTTTGTGATGATTTGGAGTGCATCATGAGAAATTTTATTTGGGGATCAACCGGCGAGCACAGGAAAATGCATCTTGTCAAATGGGACACAATGTATAAGCCCAATAAAGCAGGAGGTCTCAGATTAAAACGTATCCGCTCTTCAAATAACGCCCTTTTGACTAAACTTAGATAGACTTTGATTAGCCAACCCACAGATTTATGGGGTTAGAATCTTAAGAGCTAAATATTGAATAGACCCTGATCATATCCCCCTCACTCTTGATAGGATAGGGGCTTCGGTTACCTGGAGAGGCATAGCCGCAACATGGCAATTTGCTCGCCAGGGCTTAAGGTGGAAACTGGGAGCTAAGAAGAATATTTTATTTTGATTGGATAACTGGGTGACTTATTGGGGACCACTAATTTCAGTGGTGACCTCTCCAATTCCAGAGAGAGCTCTATACGCCACAGTTGCAGATTTCACGAATAAGGTCGGCAACTGGCAGTGGCATATTTTTTAATATTATCTCCCTTCCACTATCTGCATAGATATTGTGGTAATGCATTCAAATATAGCAAGCACAATAGAGGATACCTTAGTTTAGAACAAACAAATCATGGGAGATTCATAACGGTGCCTGCCTATAATTTAATTGAAGGCAATATCGCGCCTGTGACTAGTAGACCTTGAGACTTAATCTGGAAATGGGCAGGCCCCCAGCGAATTAGGGCTTTCCTCTGGTTATTGATGAAGAAAAAGCTAATGACCAACCAACTGTGAGTGGCTCGCCATATCACAATGGATAGCAGGTGTCCATTCTGTGGGTATGAAGAGTCAACTTTGCATGCCACTTAAGATTGTTTGCAAGTAAAAGCTTTCTAGGGTAAATTCCCCCCGGAAGTGGTTGACCCATAATTTTTTCAACAAGATGTGGCCTAAGGGTGTCTTTCAACCTCATGAAACATTCACAAGTACAGCAGGTTCAATAAGTTACAATCTTTGGGGTAGCCTACTAGTTTCTATGGAAATAGCAAAAAGAAGCATTTTTAAAAAGGACTTTACTTGGCCAGAAGACAGTAATAGAGTAGTTATATATTACGTTAATTGGATAGTTAGGGCAAGGACTGTGGAAAGTTATGTATATAGGGACCAAGGATTAGCAATGGGTCATTTTATTGGTTGGATCAAACCGATGGAGGGATGGAACAAAATAAATACAGATGGTACAGTTAAACATGGACATAACATTGCTATGGTTGGAAGATTGATTAGGGATGTTCATAGTCAATGGTGTGGTGGATTTCTCCACCATATTGGAAGGGGCTCGCCTCTTGATGCCAAACTCTAATGAGTCCAATTGGGACTTATCTTGGCTTGGACACTTGGGTATAGATGAGTTATCATGGAAGTGGACTCCTTAGAGGTGATAAATATTCTTTCCTCTTCTATTATACCTTCGACTGAGTATTATTTCTTAGTGGCAGGTACTCATGGTCTAATCCACCAAGCCTGGGAGGTGAAGTTTTAGCACGTATATCGCGAAGGGAATCAGTGTGTGGATAGCCTGGCCTCTCTCGCAACTTTATCCAGCCCATGCGTACATATTCTCCAGGAGCCTCCGATGTTAGTCATGGCTCACATGAATCGTGATAAGCATGGAGTTTTGTACCGCAGATCTCTGCATTTGTTAGGATGTTAAAGTAGTCGTTTTGTTTGTTTCCCCTTGTAACAAAAAAACTATCTAGCGGAGAAAGCTTGATATCTCTTCTACTGTGCCAGTGTGTCAATAAAAAGTAGTGGATAATCTAACTATTGTTAATTGTATATAGAAGCCAATAGTTCTATTGGAGGCACTGATAATCCTTCTTTTATTACCTCTTTGTATCAAATGTCCTTAGGGAAGTGGTATATAATGCAAAGGTAGTGTCTACTCTAGCCCTTTTATATGATGGTTGATGTGTATGTCTCTACAGTTGTCTAAGTGGTCCCTAAGTCTTATAGTATGATATCTGAAGAAAAACATAAATAAGATCCAAAAAACAATAATCGGTATCACACATATGTATAAATGTGGAGTATAGTATAATAAGATTTAAAAGAATGAACCACTAAATATAATACAATTAGCTTATAATACTCCCATATTATGTTTACATTATTCATGCATAGTAAAACCATTACTTACATCTTATAATGATCAAATATCAATTTTATATCTTTTAGTTTATTCTAGAGTATAAACCAACCGATGCTTAAAATTTAAGCTACTTAAGCAAGTTATATGAGACACACTAAGAATCTCTGCCTATATACACATATAAGTCTTAATTCACCTAAGTCACTTTTTAACACCCTATAAAACTCATAGTGGATATATAATCATCAAATAAGAACAAATATCATGCATAAGTTGTTTCATATATAGAGATCTTTGCTACCATATTTTTTTTTGAAATACTAGCCTAATAATCTCGCTCTGATGCCATTTGTTAGTCACTAATAGCACCCAAAAGGGGAGGTAAATTAGGTGTTCAAAAAAAATTAAACAATTTTTTAACCAATATATTTAATTAAAAACAACCAATATAAATAATTATGAGGAAATTGTTTAATACAAATTAATCAAGTAATTGAACAATATTTTAAAAAGGATAAGGAGAAGAGAATGCAAACCAATGTATAATGACCAGCAAATAACTCTTGCCTAAGTCCACTTCTAAGACTTTTCTTGAAATTCCACTATAATTCTTCTTTTAAGGCAAAGAATAACCTTTACACAATCTTGCTCGATAAAGAAGAATTCTTATTACGATCTTGTTCCAAAGTGAAGAGAAACCTTAATCTTACTTATGTCATACCCAAATATAATAATATATTGCCTCAAATAAATATTATAACTCAAAATATCTCACTTTATCACTTAACAATTTCAAAATGACTCACACGTACAAATATGACACATTGATGCTCAAATGATTGAAAAACTCTTTGCAGTGTCTGTATAGAACACCCAAAACCTTCTTGATGCTAAAACTATTGATAAAACATATATTTATAGTGTTTTGGGTCTAAAATGGTTATTGGAGCCAAGAACTATCCATCATAACGGCTATATATAGTGCACTAGTTGACTAGTATCACATGCCAATCAATTAGTATGCATTTGTCATTGGAACATTGGTTGATCAGTACACATATTTGTTGACCAATTTACATAGTGGTAAACCAATATGACATATTGGTCAACCAATATATTAACCAAAGTTGCTACAAACTCTAAATATATCAAATTTAACAACTTTAACTTATATTGATCGACTACTAACTCGTATAGGTCAATCAATCACCCAAAAACATGATTTTGACAACTTCAAATTCTCAAACCAATTTTTTAAATCTAAATATGATCAAAACATTTCCAAAATGTTCCCCAAAGATTATTTGAAAGATCAAAAGGCTTTTATATTAAAATTAAAAGTTTAAATGCCTCTTGATGAATATAAAGACCCATGCAATAAAGTAAGATGAAATGTTTATGTATAGTGAGCCTTTGGATCACCAATTTAACAAAGTGACCTTAAAAATAATAATACAATATGTGAAATGACCTTGATGAGCCTTGACCTCCTTTTTTTTGTTTCGATCTTCATTTCATTAGTCACAAATTTCAACTTCTCTTTATCAACCTCATATACTATCTTCTTAAGTTTAAAAATTAATTTTGTTCTAATATTACTTTTATCAAAATAATAAACAGATTAGTAGTAATTATGTTTTTTCTGGACCCCACTTCCAGAGCCTAGCATTCGGAGACAAATTAATAGTCAAAACTCATTGCAATTTTTTTAAAACAATTAACGCATATGCAGAAAATCGATAATCAAATCGACCCGATTTCTTTAAAACCATTTTAGTCACAAAGATGCAAACATTATTGAACACATCAAAGTTTCAGCAATTACTTGGGCCCATCACTGAACACAAAGCTTGTTTTCAAAACATTTTTACAATTCAAAAACCACCTCTTTGGCTTATTACAAGATACAAAATACAAAAATACAACTACACGTGATACCATTGAATGCCTATACTTAAAATGATTCCAAAATATAAAAAGTTCCTGAACTAACTTAATTACAAAAGTATTTAACTATCTTGGAATTCCAATGCCTTACAAGAATCGCTAATCTTCTCTTTCTGCTCCTGAGGAGGGAAGCATGGGGTGAGCTATACAGCTCAGTGGCTAATATATTCATAGCCATTGGCAATTAACCAAAGTCAAGCATATGTATATATATATGTCTAAACTTTATACTTTATTCAAGCAATTTAAACATTCATCAAATTTACCTTAAATCACATAATCCGCTCATAACACATAGCACTCAATATGCTTCATACTTGACATTTTAAAATGTAATGCACAAACCAATAGCTCGAGGGCTCCATGAAACAAAACAGAGAAATCGAAGTTTATTATGTAAACAAAACAAGTTCATTTTTTGGATCTTGTGGGCCACAAGCGAGCAATCGGGAGAAGGCTTTATGACAACGTGCACGTGACTACGAAATGGTTCCTCTCTTGCCCAAACAAAGCACATAATCAATGCTCAAAAATCATTTTATCAAAATGAAATACTTTCATTTATTTCATGCTCTTTCTTCTTTCCATTCAAATCAAAATGCCATGATACAATTCAATGGCATAATATTGATCAAAATCACAACTTAGTTATATCAACATATCACACTTCTTCCATAATATGACAAAATAAAAAATCATCATGTATTATCTACAAATCAATTTCAACAATTTAACAAATATCCACAAATAAGCAAAAATTTGCCCAATCACACAATAACTATAAATACATTACCCACCTAGTTCGCTTGCAAAAATCCAAGTCAAGGTTGTCTTTCTCCTTGCTCTTGAGTCGGATTCTCTTGGTTCCCTAATACAAACCAAGTTTCATTCAATAGTAATCCAATAGAAAATCCCATAATGCAAAATCACTAAAATCGATTCTAGAACGCTTAAACCTAAGCATTTTCTAAATTCCATGGATTAAAATCCTTCCAAAAATCCAAAAGATCCAAAATAGTCTTACCTTGATTTTTCACCAATTGAAGAGATCTTTAGCACAAAGGGAAGCTCTTCTCTTCTTCTTCCTTTTTTCCTTTCTTGAACAACTCCAAAACCTCTCTTGAAGGTTAACACAATTGAAACCCTAGCTTGTTTTCCCTTCTTTCTCTCATTCTCTTCTTCTCTTTGCATTTCTCTCTCTCTTTTTCATGACATTCTCTCTTTTCTCTTAAATTTTAGTTCTTCTCTTCTACTTATCCTTCCATTCACGTTTTTTTTCTTCATTTATAAGCAAGACAACACTTCTTCTTCTAATTATACCCTTAATGATTGAGAATTGCCCCATTTTCCCTTCCATTTATGCCTTATGTCTTTTATATTTAAGTGTCTGGTCAAAAGCACCTTTGAATATTCTGACATAACTCTCACTAAAGATTTGTTCCTCAATCATATCAAACTTGTCTTGAGACAAATGGCATAACTCTCACTAAAGATTTTGGATTAAGATCATCATAGGATGATTTCAAAGATAACTTTGAAATCTACAAGTTTGAAGAAGACCTTGAGGCCAGATGTTATCATCTGAAGGATCAAAATGGATCAAACATTAGGATTAGATAAGGCCAAAGGAAAAAGTAGATGAATGGAAAAAGACAGAAGAAATGGGAAAATTGCTATACCTTCCCCCACAGATATCGGATTAAGATTTTACTTATATTGTTCAAAAGAGAACTTCAAGATCTAGAACTTTTATGCAGACCTAAAAGATATATTCTATCTTCTAAAGGATAAAAAATGGACCAGAAGATAGGTACAGACAAAACCAAATGAAAAAGCAGAAGAATGGAAAAATATAGAAGAAGTGGGAAAATTACTATAACTTTTCCTAAAGATATCTAATTAAGGTATTGTTTATAAGGTTAGAAAGAGGACATCAAGTACTATAATTTTCATGAAGACCTCAAGGACAGATTTTATTTGTTGAAGGGTCAAAAATGGAGCACAAGATAGGTACAGACGAAAAGCAGACTAATGGAAAAAGATAAAAGAAGTGGGAGAATTGTTATAACTTTCCATACATATATTGGATTAAGGTGTTCTTTATATGGTTCGAAACAGAACCTTAAGATCTACAACCTTCATGAAATGGAATAGAAGATAGGTAAGGTGAAAAAACAGAAGAAGCAAAACATAGAAGAAGATGACGTCATCATAGAAGAAATAAAAAGGAAGAAGAAGCAAGACACAAAAGAAGATGATGTCATCATAGAAGAAGCAAAAACATAAAAAAAGCATAACACAGAAGAAGATGACATCATCATTAGAGAAACACAGAGGAAGATGGCGTCATGACAGAAGAAACAAAAAGGCAGAAGAAGTAAAACACAGAAGAAGATGACTTCATCACAGAAGAAACACAGAAGAAGATGACAACATCACAGAAGAAGCAAAAAGCAAAAGAAGCAAAACACAGAAGAAGAAAAAAGTAAAAGAAGCAAAACACAAAAGAGGCAAAAGTAGAAGAAGTAAAACATAGAAGGAGCAAAACATAGAAGAAGTGAAAAGACAGAAGATACATCTTCCTTTATAAGGACCATAACTTCAGCTTAGAAATCCAAAAATTCCATGCTATATGCCGTTGGAAAGCTAAAAGAAAGACCTACAACTTTTGAGAAGGTTACTTTCTCTAATATTGCCTAGATCGATCCAGAATTGCCCTCAAATTCAAAATACAAACTTTACATTCATCCACCAATGTACTGCACTCAGTTCTCAACTTCATGACAAATTTTGAGATTCTAAAAGACATAATTTAAATTAAATTTCTTCATAAGAAATGTAGCTATATGTTTCTATTTTAATTGAAATTAAGAATCATCTCGTTTGGATAATGATAGAAAATGTTGTGGCTAAAATACTGAAGCATATGCCATGAATATTTTCCAGGTCAACCACCCATTTTGTTTCAAAATCTTTCCTTAACACAACTCATACCAAGATCACCTTTTCTACTTCATTTACTCCTCATTCTGAACACCATCTCAAATCAATATCATCCAAAGAAAAATATACAGTCCATGATTAATCATGAACACCAACAACAGAACATACACAAATGTACATATTCTTCATCAACATACTACACAAATTCAACTTCATTTTTGCATTCATTCTACTTCTAACCTTCACCTTAATTCTTCTCATTTCAAAATCTCTTATCCACCAGAAACACCAAAGAAAAACATGGACACATCCACATTTCTCATTTATTAGTTTTAGTCTTCTAAGAAAAGTTCGGGGTCCAACAACTCTCCCCCTTTAATGAATTTCATTCTCGAAATTCTTATATGAGTGATCAACCAAATGGAGGCAACATTGTCTTATGTTTTCCTCAGTCTCCCTAGTAACTTCTTCATTTGAATAATTTCCTTTAAATGATCATAGTCGAAAGACTCACTGTGTCTTTCAATCACTCATTTAATCATTCACTTTCTTAACGAGTTTCTCATTAGGTTTTGGATTACTCGCACTTTTCCCAATTCCTGTGTCGATAACATCAATATTAGATCATGTTTATATCTCTTAACATACTCACATTATGAACCAAAGACACCTTTGTTGGTAATACTAACTCACAAGTCAATGATCCAGTTCTCAATATCTTTATTTGGACCAAAACAATTCAAGCTTAGTTGATTCTTTATCTTAGTCTGAGCACATTTTACACTCAATCTAAGCACACCTTGGGGAGGTGATACTCTTATAAACATTTCATCCTTTGCTTTATAGTTCACATCTCCATAGTATCAGTACGCTTTACTCCTATGTTTATCTCCCTTTGCTCCATACTTTTGGTATTGATCCACTTACTCCTTTATCTCTTTATTAGGTATACATATTTCTCCTTTTTGATCACAAAGCCTCATCTTCCAATTTAAACTTGGAATTCAGATCCATTTTCAATTCCTTAATAAGACTCTCAATTTCTAAATCCTTAATTTGGGATTAACCAAGCCCCACATTCTATGCTTTTTTTTACTCTAGTTCAGATAATCCTCAATCTCGAGTTTCTGCTTAAAGTACCTGATATAACACATAGCCTTACTTGAAATTTCTGACTTGTACAATCATAGTCTTTTGGTATTTATATCAATCTTCTTGGTCTCATATTCAATTCCCTCAATTCAGTGGTTGCCTCAACCTTTTATGATTTGTACTTGTATATATACATCTCAAAGATTCTTTTACATATACTGCCTCTAAACTTCAAAGCAATCACTACTATAGTATCTCCAAATCATGTATCAAATAATCAACTCATAGGACTTTAGTTGTCTTTATACATAGGAAATCACTTTATCTTGCTGCATTGGATTTATCCAAATCTCTTATATAATATCATTGCATACTATAAAATCTCTAAATCTATACGATGTAATTAATATCAGTATAATTCCTAAAAATTTTCTTTACTCTCATTACTCATATGTGTTACACATTTTTCTTCACGTATTCAAATTATTCTTCTCAAATTTTCGAATACCTTTAATACATCATCAAATTTCACTTGGATCACTTTAATCTTCAATACTAGGGTACTATCGGGGCAATTGTTAACTCAAACGATTTTTATCAAACTCCATATGCCCATGATTAGCTCTCCTAATTTCTTAAATGACTAATTCCTCGATGAGGTAACATTATCTCACGTTATTATCAATTTCCCAATTGACTCACCCTACCTTAAATGATCTTCTCCATTCTTTAGATTTCATCATGTTTCGCATTGGCTTATTTTAATGTTTGCTCATTCATACTCGTTTCTCCTCACACTTCAATTTATTTCCAACTTAACTTCCTTCTTTGGTAACACATTTATTAAAAATTGATCTATATTTCCTTCGCATATTCTCATAGAATATAATGTAGATCTAAATCCTCCTCACATTAGCCATAGTGTTATCTCAATTTTCCCAAAATCCACTCATGTAGTCGGACACTTTTCATCGGGCAATATACATACATTCTCAGTAACACACTCTACCTCTTATGCTTGAGTCTCCACTAGGGATCGAACTCCAATTTTCACTTCTAATTCATTACTTATTCGTCTCTGATGGGTTCCTTTACTGATCATTCTTAATATAACCTACCTAATCTGCTTGACCTAATTCAAAACAATTCTTCTTTGAAAGAAGATTTCTTGCTACAATCATCCCTACTATACTTCCATCTCGTTACTCTGATTCATCTCATAATCTTTGACCATGGGGATTATTGATTATCTCCTATCCATATCCAAATATAGGTCTTATATGTACTCAACCATATTATTCACCAATCTAAGCACATTATCAAATGTGTACCCATAATAATTGGGCGACAAACTCTTGAGGACTTCTACATATATCACTATCCTTTGTTTCACTTTCCATACATACATTCTAAATCAATTTAGGAGCCTCAACATATAGCCATCTTGAAATTCAAATCTCAAATTCACTAATACAATCTTATACTTGATCATAAATTCCTCCACTTTGCTTGTACACCTTAAATCTTATCATTTTTCACCCTGTCTATATCTCTTCTTTAGTCAATTCATGGAAATATTTTCACATCCGTATCAATTCAAGTACGTATCCAAAAAAAAATCCGATCATCGTACTCACTAACATAATACAATTTCTAAATCTATGTTTAATATATCGGGCTATGTAATATTTCCTATTTCTAAATATCCTCAAACTTTCCTTACCCTAAACTCTTCCAAGGCACCCTTTCTCTCGCTAATTCTGTTGGCTCGAACTCTTAACAATCGCTCTTGCGATTTACACGTATCTCGTAAATTGCCCATGTAAGATCCTAATACTGGGCTTTGATACCACAAATGTTGGGACCCCTTTGTGGAAACCCAGCCTCTTGCGAATATCATAAGACTTAAGTGTATTATTTGATAGGGTTATTTCTAAAACCCTTATTAGGCATCATCCCACAAGGGTGGCGTGCCCATGACAATCAAATATCTAAACAAACTTATTATTCCAATGTTGGATACCATTTTTGAATGCGAAGTCCAACTCTTGCGGAAATATCACAAGACTCTCATATGTTTACTTCATCATACTCTTTAATACATTATGTACAACTAATTTTCATCATTCGCATTTCAATACCCTCAAAACAAAGGGTTTTACAAAGCTATAGTGGCCTTTTAATCAACATTACAACATGTCCAAAATCTCAAAATACAAAAGTTACATGAACTACAAATTCTTGAAATGTGACTAAAGCCTTGTGGTTTCCAAAACTATCTCAAAATACAACATAAACAAATTTGGAGTGATGCCTTAGGCTCTTGCTCACTTGACTTCTTAACTAACACCTGAAGAGGGGACAGAGAGGGGGTGAGCTCGACAGCTCGTGGGTAACAATTTATAATAAAAAGATAAGCAAAAACTCTTTTCAAAAACTCATTGCCATTTTACATTTTCGAAAACAAAGTACTTTCATATGCAAAATATCATCAAACACTTATTCCTCAAAATTCTCAATTTATCAAACGATTTATGAACAATTTTAAATCATGTAATGCATCAAACTTGTCAACAGATTATAAGCACATAAGCATATCAGAATGGTTTGAGTGGATCCAAAACAGAACGTACTACATAATTCCCATAAGGGTCTTGTGTAGTCGAAAACTTATAGGAGTCCATGAAGGAGCTCCATACCACTAGCGGGCAGGTGGAAGAAGCCTTTAACTTGGTCAATGTGCACGTGACTTAACTTAGGGGATCACCACAAACCCTACATAACACATATATTTCAAAATCTTGTAAACTTGTTGCCCAAAATGGCACTTCTTGTAAACTTACTTTTTCATATACTTGATATATATATTGAAAACCATTCTCGAAAACATGAATTTATGTACATTTGATCTTTTCTAAAGAAAATCACTTTTATAAATCATCACACAACTTATGTAGCAAACACATAACAAATTTCATAAATCATTTATGGACAATGAATGCAGCACTTATGATGCAAATGAAAATCAAAAAACTTCTTTGATTTAAGAAAGTAGTAGTGGCTTATTCACTCTATTATAAACATGTACCTACTTGATTTCCTTGCTTATAGGCTTGCTCAGAATGTCTCTTCTCTTTGCAAACAACCTGAGGTCTTTAAGACTCTTTCCTATTGTATCTTTAATATGTGCTCCGTGAGTTGATCTGACTAAAATAAGTCTCTTCGATCCCTTTGGTTCTTCACCAAATGAGGAGGCCCATGGCTCAAATGGAAGCTCTTCTCTTCTTCTACCTTTTCTCTTCTTGAACCACCTCAAAATCTTTCTTATATGCTAAGGAAATTAAAACCCTAGTTTGGTTTCTCTTCTCTCTCTCATTCTCTTCCTCTCTTGGTATTTCTCTCTTTTTTTTCATGACATTCTCTCTTTCTCTTTCTTTCTCCTCTTCTTATTCTCTTCTGGTTCCTTCCATTTATAGGCAAGATAACACTTCTTCTTTCAATTTTGCCCTTCCATTTATGCCTTATGTCTTTTACACGTAAGTGTCTTGTCAAAAGTACCCTTGAATATTCTGACATAACACTTTATTCTAGAAGAATCTTCTCTATTGTCTTACGTTTTCAATGACACCAAAATCATTCCATTTGGGTCAGTGATTCAAAAGATACACTTCAAACCTTTTTGGACTGCTCTTGTCCAAATCAACATATTATGCACAACTCTTATCGAAAATTTAAACGTCTTAGAAACTAAATTTGACTTAACTTCTTCATACCATTCATAGCTTCATGTCTTTAGTTTATCCTGAATCAAGAGTTATCTTATTTGAAGCTCTATTGATCCAGAAATCATTAAGATATTGAAGTATGTTTAGTAAAGTATCCAATTCCTACTCTTCCAATTGATACCCTTACTTTGGTTCAATCCATGCCTTTCAAATCAACACTAAAAGCTATGACCTTTAATGGAGACACAAAAAGAAAAGTGTTAGGAATCTAAGGGTTCAAGAATCATTTCATTTGGAGGTCAGATAACCAAATTATGGTCGAAGAATCAATCAAGGTTTGGTCCTCAATCATATTGAACTTGTCTTGGGACAAATGGCACAACTCTCACTAAAGATCTTGGATTAAGATCATCTTAGGATGATTTCAAAGATAACTTTGAAATCTACAACTTTGAAGAAGACCTTGAGATCATATTTTTATCATATGAAGGGTCAAAATGGATCAGACGGTAGGAGTAAACGAAGCCAAAGGAAAAAGTAGAAGAATGTAAAAAGTCAGAAGAAGTGGAAAAAGTGTTATAACTTTCCCTACATATATCATATTAAGATGTTCTTTATATGGTTTGAAAGAAGACTTCAAGATCTACAACTTTTATGAAGATCTTAAAGACATATTCTATCTTCTAAAGGATCAAAAAAGGAATAGAAGATATAAGATGGACAGTAACTCAGAAGATAACAAAACACAGAAGAAACAAAAACAAAAGGAACGAAATACAGGAGAAGTAAAACCCAAAAGGAACAAAACCCAGAAGAAGACACGTCAGCAAAACACATAAGAAGACGCGTCAGTAAAACACAAAAAAAGACGCGTCAACAAAACATAGAAGAAAACGTGTCAGCAAAACACAGAAGACAAAAAGACAGAAGATAAAAAGGCAGAAGATACAAAAGGTAGACGATACAAAACACAAGGAACAAAACACAGAAGAAGTTCATGAGCAGTAACACAGAAGAAGTTCATGAAAAATAACACAAAAGAAGTTCATGAATAGTAATACAGAAGAAGTAAAAGACAGACGATGCAAAACATAGAAGAAGATGAAATCATCACAAAGGAAACTCAGAAGGAGATGACGTCATCAAAAAAAAGCAAAAAGGTAGAAGAAGCAAGCTCAGATGAAGCAAAACACATAAGAAGATGATGTCATCATAAAGGAAACACAGAAGGGGATGATGTCATCACAGAAAAAGCAAGAAGATAGAAGATACAACTTCTCTCTTGCACATCTTCCCTTATAAGGATCATAGCTTTTAGCCTAGAAGTCCCAAAAATCCCATACTATATGTTGTTGGAAAGATAAAAGAAAGACCTACAACTTCTAAGAAGACAACTTTCTCTAATATAGCCTAGATCGATCCAAAATTGCCCTCGAATACAAAACATGAATTTACATTCATCCATTATATTGTACCCAATTCTCGAATTCATGACAAATTTTGAGATTTTTAAAGACAGAATTTAAATTCGACGTCTTCATAAGAAAATGTAGCCACATGCTTCTAGTTTAATCCAAATAAAAAATCATCTCGTTTGGATAACTAGAGAAGAAGTTGTGTCTAGATGACTGAAACATTCTCTATAAACATTTTCCAGATCAACCATCCACTATGTTTTACAATCTTTCCTTAACACAAATCATACTAAGATCACATTTTTCTACTTCATTTAATCCTCATTCTCAACTCCATCTCAAATCAATAACATCTGAAGAAAATATATATAGTCCATGATAAATCATGAGCACCAACAACATAACATACACATATGGACATCTCTTTCATCAACGTACTACACAAATGCAACTTCATTTTTGGCTTTAATTCTACTTCTAACTTTCACCTTAATTCTTCTCACTTTAAAATCTTTTATCCACTAGAAGCACCAAAGCAAAACTTGGACATATCCACATTTCTCATTCACTACTTTAACCTTGCCTATCCTTTCTTGGTTCAAAAATTTTCATTCATTTGCTCTTTGCTCTTTACTACTGGCCAAAATTTCTCCTTCAAATAGTTCTAACTTCAATGAATCATTCAGGTCCAACATCATCTTTGGCAAGCCAACGTCCTCATCTATGTCGCTACCAAAGGCCACTGCGTGTCGTGTCACCACACCTTGTCATCGCGTGTCCTCGCCATCGTCATCGCATCTACTTTAGGTACTGTATAATCATCTCTCGTGCACCATACCTCATTGCCGTCATTGTTCTATAAATGTATAGGTTCATTACGATGCCATTTGGTTATGTAAATGTGTTGATAGTGAATGTTGTCTCTTTGGTTCATTTGAAGTTATCTTTGAATGATTGACGGTATGTATGAAGCATGAGTATGAAGCTACGATCACTTATAATTAATGGACAGTGGTCTTGATATAAGGATATACATCTTGAAATGTTATTTGTAGATAGGTTAGTTTATAGTAGCCACATAGTTCTAAGTTAGCCATAGGATATGCATCGTGTTCTTTATGTGTCTCACATTATAACCACAATTTGCTAAAACAAAATTCCATGGGAAATTGGGCATCCACCATCAAAAAATTGTTTTGAAAGGAAATGGTGGTGATATTTGTAAGAAAGTAAATCAGCTAATGTGATATGAGAAAATTATATAGTGATTGTGGAGAGGTGTGAGTATAATTTATATTTAAGTGATTAAATTTTTAACTCTTTTAATTAAGTGACTAAAATTTAAACAATCGAATAGTTTAGTTTAAAAGGTTGTTGGTTGTTAATATTTTGTTGATGTTATAGATGAAATATATAAAATTGATATTTAGAAAATTTATGATATTTTTTTAAACAATTGTTCATAAAATTTTGAAGTGTTTCAACATTCCATTTTGGGGGCTAAATGCCTAAATTAAGGCCAATTTTTTTTGAGTTTGATCAATTTAGGGCTAAACATTTTAATCTGCTCAATAAAAGTCTAAACATTATTGAGTTTGCTTAATTTTAGTCTATTTTGTACGAAAATTTGGTAGTGTCATACATGCGTTGTTATAGAGAGGCTAGTTAGATTTTCGATGCCATGTAAAAACAAACGTGGCTTATGTGAATTTTTAAAAAAGAATAAAATCATTTCAGAACCCTAAATTTATTTCTAATCCTCAAATATTCACCCCTCTCTCTCTGAAATTTATCTAAATCTTGTCTGATTTGATGTCTTGCCTCCTTCACGCATCATCACTATCGATCACTTCAATCCCTCTTACTGATCCACCTTCTAGTAGTGTGAGCTTTCTCCTTAGAATTTTGAGGTGAATGGGTACTTGAGAACCCCATTGTTAATGATGAAGGCTTTCCAATTTCTTATCAATTTTTTAAACCCTTTCCAGATTTTGGTTTGCTTTCTTATAGTTTGGCTATTTTTTGATGTTTCATCTCTTTCTTGATGTTGGTGACCTATTGTGAAGGTTTCTTTCTCTGAGTCCTATCATGACCAGGGCCTAAATTTTGGATTCTTCCCCTCAAATTGATTCAAAACTGAATCTCCCAAATAATTGAGTAGAAGTATTTACAAAGGGATTGCATTAATGACAAGGTGATAGGGTATAGGTTTTGTGGATGACAAGGTATGAGGTGTGTGCGGTTTCATATTTTAGATCCTTGCAACCTCTGCTAATACTATTATGTAGGGTCCTAGCACTTATAGAATTTGGTTTAAATTCTCTAGTGAAAATGCATAATGAATAGCTTAGTTTAGGTTATTTCACTCTAACAATTGTTGGATCAGGATATTGCACTGATTAAAAATGTTTGACATAAGTCTTCTCTTACTAATTTTTAATTTAAAATCATCAGTCTTAGTCACAAATTAGCTTACTTTGCTTATCTATGGAGGATTTTCTGTAGCCATCCATAATTTACATCTTGGTGTCATTTATGTGGAAATAGGATGGGAAGGTGAGCATGGAATGGTTAGCAGGGAAGAAAATCAAAATTGTCGGGATGTTTCCTCCCCGTACTTAAAGTTAGATGGGGTGTGTTGAGAAAGATACTGCTGGACAAACTAATATTTACTCTGTTGAGGTTCGTGAATTTCATATTGGAGTTATAATCCATGTTTCTTTTTCTTTGTTTCGCACTTCCACCACTTCTCACTTTATGGAATGAACAATTTAGAAGTGTAGTGCTAATCCCATATTTGATGCCTCCATTTCCAATGGACAGATACTATACAATTGATGTTGGAAAAGCTAGATAGTAGCTGGCATTACCATTGTAATTTTATAGCTGATTCAGATAGATTAACAACTTGGATTGAAATAATTGGACATGTTACAAATTACCTCTTTTACTAGGTGTACTTTTCGCCTTGTTGGATGAGAGATTCATAATAAGAAGTCTAGTTTGATGTGTGTTTGAAGAAGATGAGTATTTATGAAGCCATTTATTCTCATTAAAGGTCGAGGAAAAGAGAGTTTGTGTGCGTTTATCATTATTTTATTCTAGTCTTTACTAATTTTCTTGAGAATGATTTTGAGTCCTTTCCACTTGAAAGGCATCCAGCTACATTTACCATGAATAAACTACCAATGCTATAAAAATTCCCAAGACTCACTTGAACTGCATTTGAGGAAGTTACAGACCATATGTAGTTTCCTTTTTTTTTTTTCTCAGCTCAGGCCTGTAAGCATCTCCTTTTAGTATATGCCTCATCAACTATTTCTTTTTCTTCATATCTCATGTATTATTCATATATTGCCTGCTTAAATTGCCTTACCTTTGTTTTTATGTGTTGCTCTTTTTATGTGTTAGTCATATAATGAATCATGTCATAGATTCTAATATTGTAGCCAACAGTTTATGTAGCTAAAAGTACAATAGCCTCCGAAACTAATGGTTTATCTTTTGCTAGAGCTGAATGCATCGTCACAGTCACTGCTGGAGTCATCTTTGTATTTATAATTGTAGCGTCTTTAATCCTCCTACAAGTTGGCAAAAACTCGCCTAGGATATAGACTGTTGAATACAATGGTTTTGCCCTTAATTATTACATCAGTAAGTTCAAGCCATAAGAGATTACTCAAGTAGTAGTTCCAAGTGAAGTTGAACCTTCCCCATTCATAGTTGAACCTTCCCCATTTATATAGGCAGAAGCATCTCCACCATAAGTTACTCAAATATAAGTTTAATCTCAACTTCTAGAGGAGCCATCCACTTTAACTGAGATATTTGTTACTTAGGCTAATTAAATTAGTTTCGGTTTCTTAAACCATGAACCTAGAAATTTTCCTCTATACCTTTAATGTATACTAATGTACCTCACTATGAACAAAACAATTATTGACGTATATGTAGCATGAATTATAACAAATGCATGATATGATATGAAATGATATGCTAACTTGTGTTGTACTCCAGATGTTGGAACCCCTCCCCGGTGAGTCGCGGGCCCGACGTCCTACGTGACGTCTGGACGCGCATCTCACGAGGGAGGA